>JBAWJQ010006512.1:0-21455 GCA_037783105.1 Bactrocera zonata
ATGGCGCTATGCTAAAAACAAAATTTAATACCATAATAATTACGTATTGCTGAAACTAAGGTGGAACCTCAATTTATTTTGTATTTGAATATTAAAATAACTAGTGATTATGTTAATAAATTGTAGCTTATATAAAATATTTGTATATAACATAGCGCCATCTGTTAGAGTCTGTTGGAGCTAACAAATAATTCTGACTGTCAAATAATTTGAATAATATAATATTGCGATTCAAACTGAGAAGTGCCCAAAAAAAAGGTGACATTTGAATTTAAACTGCGCGCGTCGAAGGAGTTGGAGAATTATTTTTTTTAAGGTTGGTAGTACTGTCAGTCACATTTATGTCAAATTTCATGTCAAAATATTCATTGTTGTTTGAGATACGTGTCGTTTTGTGAGCTGTTAAAAGTGAGTTTTTCGTTTCTTGCAATGTAGAAATTTGTTGAGCAAAGAATTTGCATTAAATTTTGTTTACGGAATCAATTTCCCGCTACGTTGAGGATGGTGCAGAAAGCCTTTGGTGATGAGGCTATGTCTAAAAAAAATGTTTACAAGTGATATAGTGAGTTCCAAGTCGGCCGTGGACGTGTGGAAGACGAAGAACGTCCAGGGCGACCATCAACCTCAACCGACGAAGCTCACGTGCAAGAAATCAAAGATTTGGTGTTGAAAAACCGTCGATTAACAATTAGAGACCTTGCTGATGAAGTTGGCATATCGAAAGGCTCAGTCAATATCATTTTGAAGGATGTTTAGGGCCTCAAGCGCATCAAATCTCGACTGGTACCGAAAACATTGAATTTTTTGGAAAAAAGGCATCGCGTTGAAGTGTGTGAAACGATGCTTTCCGACTACCATGGTGTCATGAAACGCCATATAACTGGCGATGAAACTTAAATCTATGCTTACGACTCCGAAAAGACCGATCGATCGAGCGAATATCGTGCCAAAAGAGAGCCGAGACCAAAAAAATTGCGCCAAAGTCGCTCAAAAATCAAGGTCATGTAGACTGTTTTCTTCGATTATCGTGGTGTTGTGCATTATGAATTCCTTCCAACCGGTCAAACAAACAACAAGGAATATTATTTGAACGTTATGCGTCGTTTGTGCAACGCTATCCGCCTAAAAAGGCCGGAATTGTGGAAAGACAATTCTTGGTTTTTACACCATGATAATGCATCATCCCATACTGCCCTCGTAATTCGTAATCATTTCGCCAAAAACACAACCCATATCATTCCGCAACCACCGTCTTCACCTGATCTGGCGCCGTGAGACTTCGGGCTGTTCACCAAGCTCAAAATACCGTTCCGGGGACACCGTTTTTATACGATAGAGGAGATTCAAGCCGCAGCGAAGACGGAACTGAAGGCCATCCCGGAAAGTGACTACAACCAGTGTTTCGAAGATAAGAAGAACCGTTGGCATAAGTGCATTGCATCGAGAGGGGATTACTTTGAAAGGGATGAAATTGATTTGGAAGAATAAATAAAGAATTTTCAAAATAAATACAATGTAACCTTATTTTTTGGGCACAGTCAGGCTTTCTAAAGGATTGAAAGACTCATGGATTATGAAATTAGAATTTAAGAAAAATGTACAGAAGTTTAAATAGTAGGTGTTACAACTATGGATGTGTTCCCCTTTATTGTTGGTTTTCATTCTCGAATGGTAACGGTTTTTTAAATTTTCTTACAAGCTAGTGAACGGTTAAACGCAGACAAGAGCAGAACAAGAAAAACTTTTAATTTCGGCTGCACGGAAGCTAATATACCCTTCACTGGTGCATTTCTTTTAGTAACTATGTGTTAAAGAAAATCTGAAGACGTAACCGGCCAGTGGTTTTCATCCAAAGGAAAACATTTTACTAGTTCTTTTTAGCTAGGTTTTTTGCTAGAAACATTTAGGTTATTTATTAAAAAAATGGATCTTTTAGACGTATATAGTTACTTAAAATATTAAGAATACTTATTATTAACATAAACTTACAAGAAAACAAGTAAGGAAGGGCTAAGTTCGGGTGTCACCGAACATTTTATACTCTCGCATGATAAAGTGATAATCGAGATTTCATTATCCGTCATTTACATATTTTTTTATTTTGCTGTAAAATTTATTAGATTAGTAGTTCCTGAGATATGGGTTTTGGTCCATAAGTAGGCGACGCCACGCCCATTTTCAATTTTTAAAAAAAGCCTGGATGCAGCTTCCTTCTGCCATTTCTTCCGTAAAATTTAGTGTTTCTGTCATTTTTTGTTAGTCGGTTAACGCACTTTTAGTGATTTTCAACATAACCTTTGTATGGGAGGTGGGCGTGGTTATTATCCGATTATTCCATTTTTGAACTGTACATATATGGAAATGCCTGAAGGAAACGACTCTATAGAGTTTGTTTGACATAGCTATAGTAGTTTCCGAGATATGTACACAAAACTTAGTAGGTGGCGGGGCCGCGCCCACTTTACCAAAAAAATTACGTCCAAATATGCCCTTCCTAAATGCGATCCTTTGTGCCAAATTGCACTTTAATATCTCTATTTATGGCATAGTTATGACACTTTATAGGCTTTCGGTTTTCACCATTTTTTGTACGTGGCAGTGGGCCGATTTTGCCCATCTTCGAACGTAACCTTCTTATAGGGCCCAGAAATACGTGTACCAAGTTTCATCATGATATCTCAATTTTTACTCAAGTTACAGCTTGCACGGACGGACGGACAGACAGACATCCGGATTTCAATTCTACCCGTCACCCTGATCATTTTGGTATATATAGCCCTATATTTGACTCTTTTAGTTTTAGGACTTACAAACAACCGTTATGTGAACAAAACTATAATACTCTCTTTAGCAACTTTGTTTCGAGAGTATAAAAAATAATATTTATATATTATTACATATGTATCATAAATATATCTAGAGTTTGCTTTATAAAAACACAGAGCAGAGGAGGTTACAATATTTTTATGAACAATAACTCATACCAAATTTCGTGAAGATATATCGTCAAATGAGGAAGTTTCCTATGCAAGCATTTGATTCCGATCATTCAGTTTGTATGGCAGCTATGCTATAGTTAACCGATCTGGATAATTTCTTCCGAGATTAAATTGTTGCTTAGAAAATAATCAATGTCAAATTTCGTGAATATATTTCGCCAAATGTAAAAGTCTTCCATATCAGCACTAGATTCCGATTGTTCAGTTTGTACAGCTGCTATATGCCATAGTAAGCCGATCTGAACAATTTCTTCGTATATTACATTATTATCTTAGAAAATAACCTTTGTCAACTTTTCTGAAGATACATTGTCAAATGTTTCCATACAAGAACTTGATTTCAATCGTTCAGTTTGTATGCCAGCTATATGTTATAGTGGTCCGATATCGGCAGTTCTGACAAATGAGAAGCTTCTGGAAGAGAAAATGACGTTTGCAAAATTTCAAAACGATATCTTAAAAAATGATGGACTAGTTCGTATATATACAGACGGACAGCCAGACATGTCTAAATTGACTTAGCTCAATATACTGATCATTTAAATTTATACTTTGTAGGGTCTCCGATGCTTCCTCTTGGGTATTACAAACTACGTGGCAAACTTAATATACCTTGTTCAAGGTATAAAAAGAGATAGTTAAAAAAACAAGCCAGTGCAAAACTTATTTGCGAATAGTATTAGCATCAATTATGCTTCACAGACGAAATACAATCTTTTAATCAAAGAAAGTTCACTCTGCGTAGCAATGGTGCACGCGATAGAACTAAAAAAAATACTCAAAGCGAGGCTTAAAAGCATAGCGGGTTGTAGCCACCAAAAGGTACGATTAAAAATTTTTTGCACTTGCAAAGTTCAACGGTAGTGCTTTCTCAATAGCATAATTACTGCACATAGTGTGAATTCCCTTGATATTCACTAGCCCTTAAAAATAAAATAAAAGTTACCCTTGTTAATAAAAAGTTACACATGTGATGCTAAGGTCATGGAATGACCTAGTCGGAGTTTTGTGAGGGTATCCTATGAAAACCTTATGATTTTAGTTTGTTTCTAATATTTCTTAATTTTACTGACTACAAATTAAGTTTGAATTTATCATTTCATAGCTTTATTGATTAAAACTTTATTTTGTTCTTACATTTCTTAGATTTTTTGAATATAAATGAATGCAACTGTTTTGGAGCAATGTCCGCCGAAGTACTTGTCTATTCTGCTTCTGCCCGGACATTTCGGACAATACAGCTGACAACTGATTTTTGGGTACGCGTTTTCTACGAGTTATTTCAACTTGAACAAGGTATAGGCCAAGTTTTTCGAGAAAATCCTGAGATTATATTTTTTTGACGTATTCCAATTAGAGTGAATTTCTGTCTATAAAACGTAGGCATTTGGCGCTGAGACATACACAATATTCGAAGAAACCGCTAAAGTCCAACGATTAGTTTGTCTCTTGCACGCAAACGGTTCTACTCATTGGTCAATTGTGTCTACTCCAGATCTTGTAAAATTATAAAAATCGATTATTTCCGGCAACTTCTTGGGATGATTTTCAATAAGATTTTTGTAATGATGAAAAGTGCGCTATACAGTAATCATTTTATACTTTATAGGAATGGATTGAACAATGATGATGTGCATCAAAGAAGAAACGACGGTTTAGTAGTGGTAATCGTCTTATTACTTCTCATAATGCCCATTGATGTCATATTATTATTCAGTAAAAGCAGTGCTAAGTCTCGAGTTGTAAAAAAGTTATCTGTTTGTTATATTCCGTCATAAATCCTACCGGTGGTTTTGGTTTCGTTCCGGTTGTGCTGAATCTTTTCTAAATATATTTCAAAATGTATACAAAATTTTGTACGAATATCCGCAGCTTCCCATGCTTCTATTCCGTATTTACTTGGTTTTCTTTGCATGTAAACTAAGAAGTGTTACGTTTTCATACGGACATTAGCGGTAAGTTAGCTACTTTATCGTAAAAATCCCGAATTGGAGGAAGTTTTCACTATACTTATCAATATCCACAATGTCTTTCATTATTGTCTGCTGTATTTGGCTTTCTGTCAGACGACAAGTATGCTGAATCAGATAATATTCCATCGAAATCATTCAAAATACTCACTGATGCTCTGTTATGTTTCATTTTACGAAATATTTACTATGTTTTTCGTTTTACATAAAAATTAATTGGCAAAAATGACGCGAAACTTCCTCTTGCCACTTTAAACAGCAGATGGTCACTGAATGACCTTATGTTGCACACACGTTAGTTTTGTTTCTGCCATGTTTTTTGTAAAATGATAAAAAATATTTTGCACTTTTTCAAAGCGATTTCACTTAATGCAAATCCCAAAATTTTGCGTCCTTAATGAAATATAAGAAAAAATAACATAAAAAGGTCATGAAATGACCTTAAAGACACTATATATGTGTGGACGTACAGCAGTGTTCTATGCACTACAACTTAAAGAATCATCGTCTGAATGCATTGTGGCGTTGTATTATGTACGTAGCAAAAAACAAAAAAGACACCGTATACTATGTACTTTGGTGAAGTACATTGATAAGTGTTTGCTAGCATATGTTCGTGCCTAGTGAGCGTGGTGTACACATTTTGCAGATATACAAAGACCGTTCCAAAGTAAGCAGGTCTTAAAAAAAGCAGAAAAAATGTTTTTTCGGCAAAATCAATTTATTGTATTCAAAATAGTCTCCTTCTGCTTCAATACAACTTTTTGCACTGTCCAAAAGCATGTCGAACGGGTATTTTAGCTCGTTGGCCGGTTGGCCGCCAGGGCCATATCAGCTGAATACGGGGAGTCAAATAATCGTCCTTAGATTAGAGATGTTGGATTCTGAGCAATTTTTGGTAGTCAGTGAATTTATGCGGAGATGTTCAATTCCATTTCCATGAATGATGAATTGCAATGATGATTTCGGCTGATTTTGATGAATTCGCACAGTTTCGATGGGATTTCCGGTGATCACGGATTTTGATTGGTCCACGGATTTTGATTGGTCCACGACCTCTTTGAAACGTTGAACCACTCATGCAGTCTGCTACGAGATAGGCAATCATCGCCATAAACTTGTTTCAGCAATTGAAATGTTTCGGTAAAAGTTTTACCAATTTTAAAATAAAATTTAATGTTGGTAGTTAACCGATCTGAACATTTCTTCGGAGATTACATTGTTGCCTTAGAAAATAATCAGTATCAAATTTCGTGAATATATTTTGCCAAATGAAAAAGTCTTCCATATCAGCACTAGATTCCGATCGTTCAATTTGTACAGCAGCTATATGCCATAGTAAGCCGATCTGAGCAATTTCTTCGTATATTACATTATTATCTTAGAAAATAAACTTTGCCAACTTTTGTGAAGATACATTGTCAAATGTTTCCACACAAGAACTTGATTCCAATCGTTCAGTTTGTATGACAGTATATGTTATAGTGGTCTGCTACGTGATAGGCAATCATTGCCACAAACTTGTTTCATCAATTGAAATGTTTTGGTAAAAGTTTTACAAGTTTTAAAACAAAATTTAATGTTGGGTTTTTGTTCGAAGCTCATTTTCGTACCGATAACTCAAACATACTGACATTTAAAACGCAATAACTTTTCTTCCAATCAATGAAATGTCATGAAATTCTCACTGGACAATCCAGTTGACATATAGATGTCGCAGCCAGGGGGCGATAGATTCAAAAATCCTGTTTACTTTGGAAAGCTCCTTGTTCTAGGTAGCAGTATTTACATTCTTATACTTTGTATAGTTTGTTAGCGTGTGCATATGTGTATATATATGCTATCTGCTTCATTTGACCCCTTGCTTGTGTGCGTGTGGTTTGCTTATAAATTACTTCCGTTTCTGCGCGAATGTATGTAGGTGGTCCTAAATGTAATGTGAACTGAGTTTTAATCATTATATGTTCTTATACTTACATATGAATAAATATATATAAAGCTAAAATATAATTTAAAACTAGTAAAATAAGACTTCATACTTTTTTAAGGAGAAAACTTTTAACAATATCTTTATTGTTGTTTAAAATGTATACTTGATACATTGGGGAGCACTCACTACTGCTTTAAATTAAATGAAAACATCCGCTTTATTTTTTATACATTTGGGATTTCAACAATTTTATATAAATTTAAATTTATTGATTTTATTATACAATATTAATAAATATTATCGAAGGGCGAGATGGCGGTACTCCAAATCCGGGATCGATTTGTCACTGCTGGCGATCGAGTGGACACGGATCGTGGTTGGATTTTTTAATTGGAGGTGTCGACGCGGCAGAGTGTGTATGCGAAAGTTCATGGTCGAATTGTATGTATCGAACGAATTGCTTAGAACCAATTGTGTTGAATCTGCTCAGGGGACCATCCTTTATGCTGAGTGGGTGGATGTACAAGTGTGGTGAGTTGTCTTGTGTGCGATTGTGGTGTCGTCAAGTATTAGTGTGTCAGTTTTTCCGGTTCAAGTGGGGAGATGCTTAACTCATTTAAACAATTGTCAATATTATTATTTGCTTAAGTCTTTTATATATATTCATTTTCAACCTGAAGCTTAGATTGCCAGATATTTTTTAGATCTCCAACGTTTACTTCCAATGTTACAAACTTCGTAGCGAACTTAATTACCTTCTTTACAGAACACAAATACTTTAGTGCAGCCCAAGGACATATAAATCATGACTAATTTACAAAAACCTCATTATAATATTGTTTACTCGTATATTTGACCCAAGTATTCTGTCAAAATAAAGTTCTTTTCTACATATTAGTTATAAAGTGCGATCAATTACTTGGAGAAAAAAATATAATCAATTACTTTTACCATTGTCATCCTCAAATCCTCAACATATATAAGTCCAATGACAATAAAAAATTTCAGAAAAAAATTGAAACATTTATGACTGTTATTATTGTCAGGGCTTTTGCCAATAAAGGCATGCAATAAGTCGATTTTTATTATGCGTCAACGAGATAGCAACTGCACTCAATTGGTGGGCATATTGAAAGTGTGCTTACACATCACTAAATTCAATGAACAACTACATATTTTTTCGGGTTTACTCAATCGTTTCTTATTTAAGCGAAACTATTATTCATGTGCCTCATGTCTGAATTTGTGCCAGCCTACTAGTTCGCACATCCGGCCGCATTAGAAGATTTCTGACATTTATTTTTTGAAGATTGTATATTTCAGATATTGGCCGCGACTAATCCATTGAGTTCAATTTTGCAAATCGCGCGTGATATTTTGCTCCAGGGCTGGAATCTAAAATTGTCTACATAGACTTTAGACTTTCCACATCTTCTTTTTAATGGCGTATACATGGTTTATGCGGTTATATCCCAGTTGGCGAGCGCGCAAGTCGTTTCTTAATGTCATGTGTAGAAAGTGGCACCGTCTTGTTAAAATCAAATTTCTTCGATATTACGAACTTCAATTTCAGGCAACAAATAGTCCATTTTCATGGCGCGATAACGGTCGCCAATAATGGTTATGTTTTCACCGGCATCATTTTTGAAGACATATGGACCGATGATTTTACCAGCTACAAACCACACCAAACTCTTGTTTTTTTGGTTAAAATGGCAGCTCTGAAATCTTTTTAGGTTACTCTTTATCCCATATGCAGCAATTTTTCTTGTTTACATACTCATTGAACCAGAAACGATTGTTCGTCGCTAAACAAATTTTTTCACGACAACGTTGGGGATTTTCTTGAATCTTTGCTTTCGCTAGCGAAAGTCTAGTTCTTGTGCAAGCTGTGTTTTGTATGCTTTTAATTTAAGATCTCGAAGCAAAATGTGCCAAGTCGTTTCATACGTCAGTCCCAGTTGCTGCGAACGACGCGAGTCGACTCTCCACTGTCTTCGTGCACACTCTCGCCTACTGTTGCTATATTTTCTTCACTGCGTTCTAGACGTGATCTATTCGGTCGAATAGTATCCAATAATTAATGCTCTGTAAGTTGAGCGAAGAGCTCGATTCACATTCTTTAGGAAACATGAATTTTCGTAATAAAGTTCATATATTTGTAAATGTTATTCAGGCGTAAGTCTTTCCATGATGAAATTTTAAACAATACTGAACGAAAATAACATAACAGACTGACATGACTCACGTGTGATAGTATCTCTACTTGGATAAAGCCTTACTTAAGAGCTTGTCTGTACCACAAATGATGTGCAGTTTTGCGTATTTACAAAGGCCATACTAAATTAGTTCCAGACGCAATAAAATTATAAATGGAATAGCTTTTCTCTTTGGTATTATCATAGTCCAGCCATTATAGTAAGTTTACCTCGGAATTCGATATACCCATTTATATGTCTGTAAATACTTGTATATTGACACCCTAAAGTTGTCTCAAAACCTACATATGGTAGGTATACCCTTAGGTTTTTACCTAATTTAAGCTTAAATGACTGGACTATCAGACAACTCTTCTCTTTTCCCTCTTTTGATTTGGCAGTGTGCCACAGTATAATTATTTACTTCAGCATTTATGTGTGAATAATTGTGTGCGGAGCAAGACTGAGGGGCGTAGACTGCTTAGAGCTGTATTCAATTAAGAAATTGAATTACTGAGTATGAAATTTCTGTCACATATTTTAAAGAACTATCTTTTGTTTTAATTGAAATTTACTGTGTACTGTATGTGAAGATGTTGTGGTACAAAATCAAAAGTGGTAACTCAGCAAAAAGGTAGTCAAAGTTATCAAGTGACATCAGACAAACAGACCAAAAGTACTGACAAATTAACAACTGTATTACGAGGTACAAATTTGGATATCACAGAAATTTGCAAACGATTACACACCAGGATCGAAAGCAAATAGACTAACATAGACACTTTTTGAATTAGAAAAAAATTATACTAGTACGAAACAGCACACTGGTGTATGAAATTGAAAAGAAAAAAGTTTTTATCGTTTTCAGCTGTTAGGCTGAACCCCCACAGGGTTAGCCGAAACAGTTTTTATTATTTCATACGACAACTGTCCATAGCTTCATATGTGGCAACCCACACCGAACAAGACGAAACGAAAACGCATGTTCGAGCTTTGCCTTGTTTGAAGAGCTGTTGTCGAAGTTCTTATATATATTCATACAGCCAACGCACACCAAATGCGACAAAACCGCCTTTGTTGTCAATCAACACATGCTGAGCTACGGCGCAACCCACGCCGAATGAAATAGATAATACAAGACAGAAAAACACGTTTCGTTGCTTATAGCTGTTGACACCTGCAATCTTGTGAAATTTCGAAAATTTCTCGGATGCATTCTCAGTTCAGAAATCAAATGTTTTTTTATTATTATTTTACATTGTACCTAGTACATAAAAATAAAATACTAACAACAACTCGGGTCTAAATAACTAGGAGAGATACTTAAAAGCTAAATGTTAATAAATACATTTGCTGCTACTGTTGTCTTACTAGGTCGGAAGGCTTCTTGCGTTTCAACCGGATTTCTCGCCCAGCAGTTTCGATGAGACTGGTAGCTTCCTCATTAACGTGCTGTACAAGCCTCAATTCGCGAGACTTTGCTAATTTGGAGATTTCATTTACCACTGAATTCACGTGTTTGAGCAGTAGACCCTTATGCCAAACTTTGTCAAAAGCTTGACACTCGTCAAAAAAGGCCACCGTACAAACTTTCTTTTTATCGATTGTATTTTCAACGAAATTAACGGTGTACCTGATCAATTGTTGAATGGTGATCGTTGTCGTTAGGCGTAAATGTTTTTCTCAAGTGATTTGCAAACACGTCGGCTTTCTGTTCATTCGTTTTGGGCCATGCAGTTTCATTTAGTTTTAATGGTGCTCCATGTTATATTTTTTTACTAATATTTCTTGCAGCTTTCCAGAGTGAATAGTCGGCGGATTTATCAGCTGTGAGTTTAGCCAGATAAGTTTTGAAGGAAAATGTTTGAACTCTTAAATTTGTGCTCTTAGTTTCGCTGCACATTTATTAAGCTCAGTTTTGAGAGAGGACCTAGTTTGCTGCCATCTCCGTCGAAGCTTGCGCTTTTTATGGATACTTTCTCAGAAATGTTTCGGGTATTTGGTACCACTTAGATTCACGCGCGTATTTGGTGTACTCTTCCACGCAACGTTTTGAATGTGAAATCATCAACCTCACAATCCAACTCAATACCAGTCGATATGGGCTTAAGCTTTGGGTTGACTTTATTCAATATACTTTTAAAATTATACCTACTAGTGTGTTTATTACATAACGTTGATAATTGGCTTTTCACACAGAGTATCACAGGGGAATGGTCAGAGTTTAGGTCTGAGCAATCTTTAATACATAAATTGATTTTCGGTATTTTATTGATTATAGAAGTCCAGAAGGTCTGGCAATTTCTGTCTATCTGTAGGCCAATAACCCAATTATCCTCCTGTAGAAACAAAATTGCATTCAACTGCTTGTTTAGCTTTGAGAAGTTCTCGACCTTTGGTTGTAGTTAAACGAGATCCCCAATGAGTCTGTTATGCGTTAAAGTCGCCACCAATCATGTACCTTTCGTCATAATTTTTTAATAAATTCATATACGTTTCTAGTTTTATGTTAAGTCTAGGTGGACTATACAGAGCAATAAGATACAATGGGTGATTGTGCAATTTAACTGAAATTGTTGTAGCTTGAATTTTTTCCATCTTAATTGGATCTTCCTCGCTGTGTTCAATATTGCTTTTGATATTTATAACGCTCCCTTCTCGTGCTGAGTTTGCCGAGTGTGGTGTGTGACAAATTCATAATTTTTAAATTTTAAAAATGATTGGTTCTCAAAATGCGTTTCAGATAATAAACATATATCAATATTTTTGTTGTGTATAATAACTTCCAATTCATTTTTAGTTTTGGAAAGACCATTAGCGTTCCATAGCATTATTCTCAAGGGGTTACTGTTCATCAATAAATTGTAGATGGTACTCAGGAGCGTTGAGCCGCTGACTAAAGGATTTAAATAGTTTCGCTTGCTCATTTAGTTTATCCAAGATTTGGGATAACGGACTACTTTTTTGAATTGTATTTGTATGGCTTGTTTAGCTATTTGCGAAAATGAAACTTTAGAAACGGAATGAAGGGATTTTACTTCTTCTCTGTTCACAACGGGTGTGTTCGTTGGAGCATTGGTATTCTCCTCAACTGAATTACCATTCCTTTTATCTTTAAGATTTTGCAGTTCTTTTGCGATGACGGAACCACGGTAATTTGCAGCATAAGGATCGCCGCAGTTGCAACATTTAGCAGGGTCTTTTTCATCATTTCTGTATTTAATAGTAGGATGTTTGCCTTCACATTTCACACACCTCGATGGATTACCACAGAAGTTTTTAGTATGTCCAAATGCTTGATAGTTTTTGCACTGTGAAATTAATTTAGATGCTTTAATAAGCTCAATTTTGACAACGGTGCTAAGAATGGTTTTGATCTGGTGAATTTTCTTAATGTCTTCGGTAGCATCAAATACTACTAAAACATATCTAGCGGTTTTTAGTCCTTCATTTAAGCATATTTATTGCATTTATGGCCTTAAAACCTTGAGATTTTAGATCATTTAATTGTGTATCGCATGAGTGGTGTACATTTTTTATCATTACCTTTATTGGCCTATTGTGTTTACTATAGTAGCTAAACCAAGGTATATTTTCATTAAATAAGTATTTTGTTATTGTGCGATAATTGTTTGCATCGAAGGCATTAAATTTGTAGGCGCCGTTGCTTAAAAGCTTTATTAAAAAGTTGTTATTTAATAGATCTGTAATATTAGAATGTAATTTATTAAAATCCTTTACGTCGTTTATTAAAATAGGAGGTGGGCGGTGGGCGCCTGCTCTTTTTTTTATTTTTCGAAGGGCTGACAATTGTTGGAGAAGCTTTGCGTTTTTTTTTTGAAGAGCCCTTTTTTTGAGTATCCACCCAGTTTCTTTAGCTAGCTCATCTTCATCGGTTTCGTATATTTGATCTACATTCGTACTAAAGGGTGATTTTTTTGAGGTTAGGATTTTCATGCAGTAGTATTTGACAGATCACGTGGGATGTCAGACATGGTGTCAAAGAGAAAGATGCTCAGTATGCTTTGACATTTCATCATGAATAGACTTACTAACGAGCAACGCTTGCAAATCATTGAATTTTATTACCAAAATCAGTGTTCGGTTCGAAATGTGTTTCGCGTCCGTGTCCGATGAGCGATGAGGCTCATTTCTGGTTGAATGGCTACGTAAATAAGCAAAATTGCCGCATTTGGGGTGAAGAGCAACCAGAAGCCGTTCAAGAACTGCCCATGCATCCCGAAAAATGCACTGTTTGGTGTGGTTTGTACGCTGGTGGAATCATTGGACCGTATTTTTTCAAAGATGCTGTTGGACGCAACGTTACGGTGAATGGCGATCGCTATCGTTCGATGCTAACAAACTTTTTGTTGCCAAAAATGGAAGAACTGAACTTGGTTGACATGTGGTTTCAACAAGATGGCGCTACATGCCACACAGCTCGCGATTCTATGGCCATTTTGAGGGAAAACTTCGGACAACAATTCATCTCAAGAAATGGACCCGTAAGTTGGCCACCAAGATCATGCGATTTAACGCCTTTAGACTATTTTTTGTGGGGCTACGTCAAGTCTAAAGTCTACAGAAATAAGCCAGCAACTATTCCAGCTTTGGAAGACAACATTTCCGAAGAAATTCGGGCTATTCCGGCCGAAATGCTCGAAAAAGTTGCCCAAAATTGGACTTTCCGAATGGACCACCTAAGACGCAGCCGCGGTCAACATTTAAATGAAATTATCTTCAAAAAGTAAATGTCATGAACCAATCTAACGTTTCAAATAAAGAACCGATGAGATTTTGCAAATTTTATGCGTTTTTTTTTTTAAAAAAGTTATCAAGCTCTTAAAAAATCACCCTTTAGAAGGTTTTGCTTCAACACTCACATGCTTGCTTTTACTAAATTTTAATTCTTCGTTTTCTCTTTTTAATTCTATGTTATCTTTATGTAACGATTGCTCACCGCTTCCAAAGTTCTAAGCCTCTCATTTATAAATTAGTTAGTTTTTTTTAATTCTCTTATTTTATTTACTCTAAATGAGCTGAGACTGTTTGTCGGCATCACCTCATGAAGAGGTTCAGCCATTTTTATTTTCTAATAATTTCTCTACTGGGTATTATAAACCTGTCGTTTTGTCGATAATGCAGTTTGAAAAAGATTTTTTTTTTTCAATGATTGTAAACTGTGACACAAAACTGTAAATCAAATGTGTAATAATATTTTCTGAACCGCGCTTCTGGTTGTACGGAAGCATCTACCATTCTCTTTTATGTCTTTCATCTCGTTCAGAAAACTCAATTATTGAAAATAGTCGTCTATTCGTTTTATTTCAATGCACACTAAGCGAGACAAAAAGACCAAATGTCGCATTGTGCTTTGCTTGGTGTGGGTTAGAGCAAAAGATGTTTTTGTGTCTTATTAGCCAAAGACGTTTTTGACTAATCCGGTGTGGGATTTTCTGGGCAAGTTTTAACGAAACATTTATTTGTGAACGGTAAAAAAAAGCCAATATCTTTGGAAGTTTTCATATACAATTTAAGACTGATAAATAAGGAATTTAAAATTGTGTTCGATCATAAAACATTTGACCGAATCTGATGTAAAGAGTTGATTTAAGTAAGTTAATGGAAGACTTCTTGTCAACAATTGAATATAATTTCCCATTTGGGATTGTATAGTTAGAGCTCGTTGCTTTACTAAAAAAGTCATAAAAGAAGTGTTTTAATACAGGTATTTTCAATTAATAATGTTATATTAGACGGAGAAACTTAAACACTGTTTGATAGTCGTGATTGAAAGAAAAAGCCAAACCTTTCACTATTACCAGATAAACTTAAAACATAAACTTGAAAAAAAATAAATACTTTACAGTGAGAACAATCATTTATATATTCCTAAATGAAAAATTAAACAACAACACCTTGATGTTGTATTTCACTATAGATAAATATAGATTCATTTATCGTACAAAATATATTTTTAAAGCTAAGAGGAAGAAATGAAATCACTTTCATCCTTATTTGTGGTATGTTTAAAAAACAAGGTGTAATAAAAATGTGGCATTTCACTTCCTAAAGAAAAAAACTTACAAGCATTTTGGACATTTTTGGATATGTCATACAAATACATGTAAATAGAAATACTCACACACTCGAATTGCGCACATTTTTCTCTGTACTATAGCTATAAGGAATGCGAAGTCTATGATAAATTAATCGCAGAGTTTAGCAAACTAAGAAAAAACACTTAATATATGCTCGATTATATAGTTACTACAACATTACAATAGAAATGAAATGTGGTCCTAAGCCAAAAGCAAAAATATCACTGTAAGAAAGAGGAAACAGGACTGATATACACTAACCCGCTGAGCCGATATAGAAACGTGAATTTATATACGAATGCACGAAATAACAAGGTATGTTAACGAAAATAAACTCAAATATATAAATAGCATCATTTACATACTCCTAATATAACAAACATATACATACGAATGGTCCTTTAGAATTGTTTCGAAAACTATTAAAAAGGTAATGCGCTTGCGCATATGCGAAATAAAATGGAGCAAGCCTACATTGGCAATAGACTTTGTGACAAATTTATAAGGAAGTTTTAGTCAAATCCCAATTTCTTACATACTTGTTGGACTGAATAGAAACCTTTCGGTTATTATTTTCACTACATTATTTATTAATTTCAATTGTATCGAATTTGGGGCATACGAGGATTGGCGTATTGAACCTGTGCAAATATTTCGCAATTTGATATTTCGTAAAATAAAATTCTAATATGTGGAATATGAATGCTAAATTGAAAGAATCTTTTTGCTACTTTCTTTCAAAACTTACAGGTTTTTGTTAACACTAGCATACAGCAGTATGAATGACATTAGTCTCAGCGAATACGTTATGGTAGCAGATGGTAATACAAGGTGCTTTCCAAAATAAACAGGACTTGTTGAATCTAGCGCCCCTGGCTGCGACATCTATATGTCGACTGGTGCGTTATAATTTGCTCTTTTTATTATTTCATTGATTGGAAGTGAAGCTATTGCGCTTTAAGTGTCAGTATGTTTGTGTTATCGGTGCGAAAATTAGCTTCGAGCAAAGATTCAACATTAAATTTTGTTTTAAAATTGCTAAAACTTTTACCGAAACGTTTCAATTGATGAAACAAGTCTACGGCTATGACTGCCCATTCCCAGTGGTCATGAGGACATATATAACGATCAACATGATCACCAGAAATTTAATCGAAACTGTGCGTGAATTTATAAAAAATCAGGCGAAATCATCATTGAAATGGCTTGCACCGGCATATTGGCGGTCATACCGGCCAACGAGCAAAACACTCGTTTGACATGCTTTTGGACCGTGCAAAAAGCTTTATTGAAGCAGAAGGAGACTATTGTGAATAAAATAAGTTGAAAACCCCATTTGTTCTGTTTTTTTTTAAAGTCCTGTTTGCTTTGGAACGTACCTTGTATATGAAAAAAACGTAGTATTTTTGGAAATTCATTGTAGGTATTATATTTAACTAATGAATCAAGTTCAAATAAGGTTTAGCTAAATTATGGCATAGTCTAAGACCAATTCTCATAGAAAACTAGCTGACCCCACAGGCGTTGTTCTGCGTAAAATTATGTGTTTTGAAATGAAAGAAAGTTGAATTTACGTTGTGTTAAAAATCATTTCTTTCGATTTTTCTAAGTTTTTTTCAATGTAACGCAGCTTGGTAAACAACATTTTTTTTCTGTTCCGGTGTACTGTGAAGATGGTTTTCCAACTCGTTAACACGTCACGTATAACTGGTCGTGTGAAAAACATGGCATTTCCAGATTTATGCCACACGCTTCTCGCGACTATCGTTGTGTCCTGTTGATTTTCTTCGCAAAAATTGTCAATCACAAAGGCAATTTTCACTGGAAACTGAATACGTTCGAACTGAAATGGCAAATGGTGGGAACTCAAAGGAATTCGTAGAATCAATCATTCTGCTCCTTGTATTTGATAGCTGCGGCACAATCAGTAGGGTTCCATTACAAAATTTCGGCGAATGGATAATTCACGGCTTTGTATTTTTGGCTGCTTAAATTGTGCGTGCCAATATTGACATAAACATTCATGATGAGTTCATATTTCATTGAAGTGAAATGAGAAGAGGCAGGTGGAATTGATATCAAAACACTGGAAGTATCAACCGGAATTTGTCTATTTCCAATTCTTATCGAACACGATGTAAAATGTTTTCGGCAATGTAATTTTTGTTCGTATCCTATAATTGACGTGAATTTGAAAACTGATATGTCGAAATGACCATCGCGAAAAGTGTGCGAAATTCAGTGGCATGCGAAGTAGATATCGAATCTTCCATCTTATGATTCCATTGATTATCTTGTTCCAGCAATTGTGTAAATGCGTCCTAAGGCATTAGTTGAAAACATACCTGGCTGTCAATCTACATAATATCAAGTCATTTCCAAATAGAGCAATGTTCTCGCAAACGGATCACTGACGCAAGTTGAGAAAAACTCGTCAAGGTCAATTTGGTTGCTGACGGTGTTTCCGCTGGCTGTAATGTATTACCTGCGTTGAAATACACACCTTGGCCATTCTCCAAATGAACTGAACTTCAATCTGTAATGGATCACCTTCTGTGAAACACACATAAAGTTTTCACTGAATAATTTTCAATAATTTTTCCTTTGAATAGCCGGAATAAAAAACCAAGCAACCAAAATTGAACGGTTCAAATAATTTACAAATCAAAATATTGAAAAACAAAAAAAAAATTGAAAAAAAAATTTGTATGGAAAAAAGTTACTTTTTGGAAT
Source organism: Bactrocera zonata (assembly GCA_037783105.1). Lineage (NCBI taxonomy): Eukaryota > Metazoa > Arthropoda > Insecta > Diptera > Tephritidae > Bactrocera > Bactrocera zonata. The sequence goes on from JBAWJQ010006512.1 coordinate 17,932, forward strand.
TGTACAATTTTCCGACTTTTCCCCATGAAAATTATAAAGTTTTTTATTTCTAAACCTTCCCCGATCCACAACGAACAACCTCTAAAAATTTTATTACTAAACAAATATTCAAGAAAAGGAGTGTTTTTAGTGTTTTTCCGGCATGTATTAGATTTTTTTCGCCGTAAAAACCATCCTTGAACTTTAACGAATATGGGTATGTTCGAGTTGAACAATAAATACCGCAATATTGCAACCCTGTTATTTACTTGATACTCTGTTGCTGATACTCTGTTGCTGATACTGAGCTGATAGTCTGCAGCAACATTACGAGCATAATTTTTACAGAACGTTATGCTTTAAAAAGTAATAGTTAAAATGGAAATTTTAACGTATTTAATAACTGATGAGATTATGGAAAAGCAAAGTAAAAATTTTTTAAAAAATAGAAACAAAAGAAGAAGGATTATGATAGTGAGAAGAGAGCTTTTGTTAAAGGAAAGCTGTAAAAGAAGAAAAGTGACAAAAGTACGCATTTTTTTTAAAATTGTAGAGTCATATCCAGATGATATTTTTCTCTCTCATTTTCGGATGGCTCGCGCGGTATTTGTTGTAAGTTAGGAATTTTCATAGCTAAATGTGTATCAAAGATAATGAGATGTCCAACTCCTCTCTCACTAGAAGTGAGAGAACAATTGCTAAACGTCAAAACCACCTAAACTTTGACAGTTGACTGGATTGGGGAGGTTTTGACGTTTAGCAATTGGAAAAGAGGGACGTCCAGATTAAAATCCCGCCAAATTATTATTCGAATGGAGACATTTTTTTATTTTTTTGTCTCCACTTGTAACGGCCATTAGGTCGAAGAATAGCGAAGGCGAAACAGCACGTAAGTTGAAAGATGTGAGTATATTTAACTTTTATTAAATAAACTTGCATTTATTTAATACTTTTTTATTTATTTTGCAGATAAAATGCCGAAAACAACCAGCAGTTGGAGGAAATGTGTTGTTGGCTGCAACGATGGAGGAATAACATTTAGTTTTCCAAACAGTGGAACGGACCTCGAAAGATGAGTGAAAAACATTAAATAGTGCAAAAAGTGTTTGTGAGTTTGTGAAAATAGTAATTTTGGATAATAAAATTGAATTTCCGTGTGTTTTTAAATGTGTTGGCTGAACAAGTAGAGCGCGACAGACTGCAAACGACATCTGTCAAATACTAAAATACACACGTTCTTATGGACACAGTTATGTAGTCGTGCAGCTGCCTCAACAACTGTGTCCTTAAGAACGTGTGTATTTTAGTATTTGACAGATGTCGTTTGCAGTCTGTCGCGCTCTACTTGTTCAGAACGTAACTGTCAATTTATGGCTATTGTCGTTAATTAATTAAATAAATTATTTTAAAGTAACGATTTATAATTGAATATTTATGATAGTTATAAAAAAGTCGTACTTTAAGTATTCATTAAATATATACTTTTTGCACTATTATTATTATTATTATACATATTTTATAATTAAATTTTTATTTGTATTTTATTTTGTTTCCTTTAATAGGCGTAAATGTTGGCTCAACCGTTTAGGTGTTTCCGATGAAACACCTAAACATATTTTTGCTTGTGAGTGGCATTTTTCAGCAAAAATGCGCCTTGAAAAGCGATTGCGTTCGGGGGCCGTTCCCGATATAAATTTAAAAGTTGAGCCTACATTATTTTGTTTCCTTTAATAGGCGTAAATGTTGGCTCAACCGTTTAGGTGTTTCCGATGAAACACCTAAACATATTTTTGCTTGTGAGTGGCATTTTTCAGCAAAAATGCGCCTTGAAAAGCGATTGCGTTCGGGGGCCGTTCCCGATATAAATTTAAAAGTTGAGCCTACATTTGACGTCCCAAATTTTGAACTAAAAAATACAATTTTATTGAGTCTGGAAGATTTTGCTCCCCAAGTTGAAAATGAGACTGAAGATGGAATTTTAGAGAACTTTGTTACAGACTGGCCCCGTTTCCCAGGTTGCACCCAAAGCAGCATAAAATCGTTAGAGATTAGGAGTAGGGGATTCACTTTCGAACAAAAGTTCGTGTCGGTTTCATATGATGAAATGTCACTGAAATGTAATTTGCAGTATGATAGGAAATTCGATAGGGTGATAGGTATTGAGGATTATGGCGATGAAAATCGCACTTCTAGATTAGCAACTACTGCAATGACTATAATGGTGCAAGGTATAGGTGGAGAGCCTTGGTCCCAACCATTGGCTTATTTTTTCGTAAAAGGTTCATGCAAAGGGGATGTCCCCAAGAAACATATTCTTGAAGTCATTACCCAACTGCAAAATATGGGACTAATTCCTTGCCATTTTGTTTGCAACCAGGGCATCAATTTTCAGAATTTCGCTAATTTGTTAGGTGTTTCAGCGTCACGGCCTTTTTTTAATGTTAATGGCAAGGAAGTGTATTTTTTTACGATAGCCCCCATTTGATAATAAGTAGTCGCAACTGTTTACAAAATTTAAAAAATACGGTTTTCTTTAAAAAAAGTCGGGTAAGTTGGTCGGATATTGTTCATTTTTATGAAACCGACTCTAAGTCGGTTTATGGGTGTGCGCATAAATTAACCGATGCTCATATTTATCCAAATATCTTCCAAAAAATTAAGGTTAAATTCGCGTCTCACGTATTGAGTAATAGGTCGCTTCTGGTATGTTGTCCCTATATAGCTCGGGAGCCTTAAGCTCGAATAGTATGAGCTTTATTAATACCGCGGAATTCGTTTCGTTTTTTAATAAATTATTTGATATTTTAAATAGCAGTTTCGTTGAGACTGTTGTACCCACTAAAAAAGTGTTTGTAGGTTCCCCTGAACAGTATGAGTTTTTAAATGAGGCAGAACAAGTTTTAAAAACTATTCGGATCGTAGACGATTTAGGAAGCAACACAACCAATAACTTTAGTTTTATAAAGGGGTGGGTGTTAAATATTAACAGTTTAAGACGATTGTGGCGATTTTTGTCACACTCAGCTTTTCCGTACTTGAAGACGAGACGACTATGTCAGGACAGCTTAGAACATTTTTTTGGGCAGATTCGAAGCAGAGGAGGTACTAGAGTATCGCCCTATATCTTCTCTAGTTTGTTTAGGAAATCGTGGGGCTTACGTTACGTAAACGTCGTAACAAAAGGAAACTGTGAGCTGCCTTTAGAACCTGATGCTACAGTAATTTCGGAACATAGTAATAATGTTCTACTTAATGTGTGTAATGATTCATTATTGAATGACCTTTCTTCATTAGATAGTAGTTGAGAAATTAATTTTTTGAAAGAAAATGCGTTTAGCTACTTTTGCGGCTATTTTTATTTAAAAATTTTCAAACTGCACACATGTTCCCTGCCTTTACCATATTTAGGAGATGAAATTCCTTCACACGAATTCATCTTCATGCATCAAAATCAAATAGTAAAGCCGCCTGAGGATTTTATTGCATTTGTAAAAGTTTTGGAAACAAAATTTTTAGAAGAGTTGGACAGTAATTGTCATAAAATA
>JBAWJQ010006513.1:0-77866 GCA_037783105.1 Bactrocera zonata
GCGTTACGAAGAGGAACCGGTGTTATCATTCCTTCCGAACTAAATTCATGACAATCAATTTCGGGAGCCACAGGCACATGACGCGAAATAATGCGCTCACCAAAATTTTTCTTCAATAAATTGATTGTTTCGTTATCTGTTTGACATATAACGCGTTTCGTTAGAACCAAATGTCGTCTCCAGAATGGCTGGTGTATTATCATCATTACAAATGTGACAAGTCTGTTTAATCTCGTATCCGTTCAACAAAAAGTGGGCTTTATTGCTGAAAAATGTTTCTTGTGAAAATCGAAACATTTGGCCATCTCGTGGCACATTCACTGAACGTGCGACGCGCTTGATGGATTATGTAATCCCCCAAACTATGAACCTTTTGCAAAATCTTAAAATTTGCACCTTAGGCCCGCTTAAAATTAAAAATGTCAAAACGTCAGTCTTCGTACGTTTAGTACTACTGGATGGTGAGTCTTGGATCGCAAAAGCTTTAGAGAGCTATTCGCCCTTGGTAAGGTTAAGCTTCCTTGCTTTTAAGGCTTCTACCTCGTCTTTTATTTCCTTTAGATGTCCACGCGGTAGGATCAGTTGTAGAAGCTAATAGGTCAGTTTTAGAAGCTGTTTGGAAGAAAGCAATGTAGAAAAATCTGGCCATTTCCTTCTTTCTCGTTCCGATAGTGGAAGATCAAGGCTGAGTCCTTTGAGTTCTCACTTTCAGTCACCTCAGGTAATTGTTGAGAACAGAAATTAAACGCCTAAGCAGATTTGAAATGGGTTCGGGACGTTCTGTCAACTTAACATATTTGATTACAAGAGGATTAAAATTACCATTTCGTGTACTAGTATTCTATGTTTAAAAGTAAATCTTCAATTCTTTCAGCACCCTTGCGTCCACTAGTGGTCGCAGCAGCGTACTAAATGATAATTGAGGTTTCAAAAGTTTCTTTAACCACTTGTGTAATAGCCTCCAAGAAGACAGTTGCCGCTGCATTAGTATTACCGCACTCACTTTCATAGTTAGCCTGAGGCTGCAGGAGAAGTTCAACAGACCAAACAAGTTTAAATTCATACATAAAACTTGCAACAACGTGTCAGGCAGCAATTTTTCTATACTTGTTATTTCTATTTTGGTTCTGCAATAACTTCTCGTCAACAAAACAGAGAAATGTTGCCGGTGAACTTTTGTTTTCTTTCTGGCGTAAAATAAATTTTAAAATTCAATTTGTTCGGAATTGCAAACAAAAAATTGAAAACACGTTCATGGCTGCACTGAAGCTACTACATAAAACCTCTCTCACACATATGTATGTATTTCGTATATCATAAAAGAGTATAAAAAGATATTTATATCGATTTTTGAAGGTCAGTTTGTATGGCAGCTATATGCTATTGCAATATACATATGTATATATTTGAACACCTTTTCCGAATATTATACCGGTGCCTTAGACAATCCATGCCAAATTTTGTGAAGGTATCTTGTAAAATAATAAAACTTCCTAGACAAGGACAAGTATTTGATTTAATACGGTATACAGTTTTCCGACAAGTAAGTGTTTCTAAGATATAAAAGACGTGTTTTAACAGCAACCACGCCTACTTCTCATATAACACAATTTAAATTCCATTTGAGACTTTCACTTTCCAGTACACAAAATCAAAAATGAAATAATATACCGGATAAACTTTGTACGACTAGTGTGGACCCAGTGCTTATATTTGACTTTTTACCGAAAATATCGGTGAATGTGTGAGATATTTAATTAAAATTAATTATTTATAACGGTACATATTTGACCTTAGATTGAATAAAATCGGGTGAAAACTCGCTTTTGACCCAATATAATAACAAGCCTTAAGTACTTGAAGGTACTTCCCTGGCCTTAATCCGTGTTCGTTGCAACAGTATTAAATGTTCGGTTATACCCGAATTTAGCTCTTCTTTTCTTGCTTTTTTTTGTACACTCCTGTTTAGCTATATACTATATTCTTTCATATCACATGCTTCATTTGGTAAACATTCAAGAAAGATAAACTTATTTCTTATATCTGGTAAATAAGTTTCTTTAAAAAATAATTAACTCCATAATATACCTCCGAGAAACAGTTTAAATTCATTTATTATTCATAAAACTTTTCACACTGTGATTTACAATTCATTTCGTTTGCCGACAAAATACATTAAAACTAATTGGAGCTGAAATAAAAATTCAAAATCCTTTTCCTAATAACTATCTAAATTCTACTCCTATAGAATTTATGTGAAATTTAATGCAAACCTCAGAAACAATTGAAATAATTGTTGACGTCGCTTTCATTGGTGAACAAATGATTTATTTTTAGCCATTAAATTTCATTTGCATGGTTTATATTGATCATTTTAATTTTGCTTTGTTTGAAATGCGACACAAAATTCAAATAAATCGTTTTTGAAAATTGTCACACAGTAGACATAATCCTTCAAGTCAATTTGTGATGCAAACAAGGTTAAATAAAATATAAAAAGATGTTGCTCTGCAATATCACTGATTATTTTTCCTTTCCTGTCAACTAACACAGTACAACAGCTAATCTGGGGGGTGAGAAATTCCAAGTCAGGGTGATGGTACTAGGTCAGTATGGTAGAACCCTCAAAGGGTTTGGCGTTCGTATGTGTCAGTTTTTTTAATGACCTTTTAAATTTTTTCCTTATCTTGATGTTTTTTCGCTTAGTTCTAACATTTTGGCAAAAACGTAGTTTAACATAACTCGCGAACCACTTGTCCGATTTTGATGAAACAAATTCAGAAAAATTAAGAATTACAGTTTCTCTAAAAAAAAGTATTTTTTTCCTAAAAATTTTAAAATTAAAAAAAAAAAATTTACTTTATTTTTTTAGTAGCTTATGGCCAGAAGTCTGGAGTTATTGAGGAAAATTTATAAAAAAAAGGCGATAAATGACACTTTTTTTGAATAAAAACAAATAGAAATTGTAAAAAAATTTAAAAGGTCATAAAAAAAACTGACACATACGAACGCCACACCCTTTGAGGGTTTTAACATACTGATCTAGTACCATCACCCTGACTTGGAATTTCTCACCCCCCAGATTAGCTGTTGTACTGTGTTATTTATAAGCACAGACAATTCAATACAGGTTATGTATCTCACATTTTCACAAAGTAATTTTCCTTTTTATTAAAACCACTGTTGCTGTGGTAAATTAATTAATACATAAACTTACTGCATACATATGGTATGTATATAGTTATGGTGATGATTTACAAATCAGCAGAAACGGCTGGATACTTCCTTATGAAAATCACATACGAGTAGCTAGCAACTATCTTAATTATTGTGCACTGAAAAATAAATGATTTCGAAATTTAAATGACACGTCAAAAACAGTAATGCTTAACACTTTATTTGGAGCAATGAGTTAAAAGAAAATATCGGATGAAAGCCTGAGGTTGAAGTGCTAGATTTTATAGAATTTTTTAATAAGCCTTATATTGACTACTTTAATAGAAGATATGTACATTAAACTTGAACCGAGTAGACACCTTAATACTATAGTTATTCGAGTATAGAAGTCTGAATATTCTGTGCTCTTTAGCAACTGATAAAGAAATAATTAAAATTTTTCTAACTTCTGTATTTACATAAGTCTTTGTTGTCATTATTTTCATACTCTTGCAACCAGTTGCTGGAGAGTATTATAGTTTTGTTCACCTAACGGTTGTACGTATCACTTAAAACTAATCGGGATAGATTTACAGTTAGGATACATGTATAGTCATAAAACTGATCAGCGTGACGAGAAAAGTTGAAATCCGGGTGACTGTCTGCCTATCCGTCCGTCCATCCATGCAAGCTGTAACTTGAGCAAAAGTTGAGATATCTTGATGAAACTTGGAATGTGGGTTCCTTAGCATGAAAAGACCACTCCCACGCCTATAAATCGTCAATAATCGAAAACATGTAAAGTGCCATAAATAAGCACCAAATTAAGATAAATTAAGATAAGTAAGATAAAAAAGTCTTGCGGTATTTTTATTGAATGATTTATTGAATTTATTGAAATGGTTTATAATGGTTTGATGACTCATGCCCAGCTCTTGACCGATGCTACGGCTACTACTATGCTGGTCTCTTTCGACCAATTCAGGGATTTTATCGCAATTTTCGACGACAGGCCATCCGGAACGTGGCGCATCTTCGACCACCTTTACACCAGAACGAAAACGTTGAAACCATCGTTGTGCGGTGGAAATGGAAACTGTATCGGGTCCATAAACTGCACAAATTTTATTGGCGGCTTGAGATGCATTTTTGCCTTTATCGTAGTAGTACTATAAAATATTCCGTATTTTCTCTTTATTTTGCTCCGTGCTTGCGACGCTATAACTCACGAACGACTTAAAAGAAACGACAATCAATCAAACACGTGTTAGCGCGTGAAACGAGCTTTCCAAAAAGTTATAGCATGACCCGATGCGACGAATAAAACTAGAACTACGCGCTTTCAGCGCCAACTAGCGTAAATACTGCAAGACTTTTTTGACAACCTAATATTATACCAAGCATCTCCCTACGACTAGCGAGTGTCGGGAGATTTATAAGTTTTAAGCGGTTAGTGTAAAGGGGAAGATTTAAACTGGAATCCCAAGGCAAATGATTTAAGGCAAAAAGTAAAAATTGTTTTTGAACGGACTCTAACTTATCTGAATGGACTTGGTAACTAGGGTTCCAAACCACAGAAGCATACTCTAATATAGGCCTCACCAGAGATGTAAACAAAATTCTTGTGGCAAGCGGATCTCTAAATTCTTTAGAGCAACGTTTAACAAAACTAAGAGCGTCTTTAGCTTTAAAAGCCGTGGAAGATGCGTGAAGATTAAAATTGAGTTTGGGGTCCATAGTTACACCCAGACCAACAAAACTGCTTACTTGTTCCAACCTAAAGTTTTGTATTGCGTATAAAGTAGGGTCTACAGATCTACGTGAAAAGCACATCGTTTTACATTTTTTAAGGTTCAATGGCATGTCATTTCTATCACACCAAGAAACTAGGTTGTATAAGTCTGTTTGCAACTGACATCTTTCGCTGTTTGAAGTATACGTTTTAAAAAGTTTTACATCGTCAGTGTATAATGAAACTTTCGAAAACTTAACAACAGATGATATGCCATCAATAAATAACAGTAACAGAATTGGACCAAGATGTCTACCTTGTGGAACGCCTGAAGGAACATGGATTATGTCAGAAAAATTATCGTTAAATATGACTTGTTGAATTCTATTACCAAGATAAGAAGCAACCCATTTTAGAAATATTGGTTGAAAACCAAGAAGATCAAGTTTATGCAAAAGAATTGAATGGTTTACTTTATCAAAAGCTTTAAGAAATTCTGTATAAAACATCAATATTCTTATTCTTCCTAAAGCCCGTTGATACATGTGATACAAATTCAAGCAAATTAGTTATTAGAGATTTCCCTTTACGAAAACCATGCTGAGAACAAAAAATTAGTGGTTATGTCGTCTGTTATAATTGCTTCAAAAAGTTTAGGTATTGCAGACAACTTTGCTATTCCCCTATAGTTTTCAATAGATGACCTAAATCCACTCTTATGCAAAGGAATTATAAATGTCTTTTTCCATAGGAATGGATATAAGCCTTGCATAAGAGATGAATTAAATAGTTTTGTTAGGGGTTGGTATAAATACTTGGCAAATTTCTTAAGAAAGCATGAGGGAATCATATCTGGGCCATAATTTTATGACTGTTCTAACATATTTAACTGATATAAGACGTCTGCTTCGGAAATGGTAGGTGCATTGATGACAGAAATCGGACATAACTTGCTGGCGGAGATTTTGGAAGTAATTGGACAAAGAATTGCGAACATATTAGAAATGGTGTGATTGTCACTAGACATACTAGACTTATATTTCATAGCGGACGAAAATTAAAATTTGCGTTGAGTTGACGAAACCATAGAATAATTTTGGATTACGTATAATATTATTTTACTTTATTTATATAATTATTATAATATATTTGTTAAGTTCAGCAAATTGTCGACGCAATTTAGAATATTTTGAATAGTCAGCAACTAAACAGTTTTTTAAAAGTTTAAAGCACGAGATTTTCTATTTTTTAATTTACATAATTCTTTCAAAAACCATATATTAGAACTTATTTTTTGAGTAACAACACACTTCGGAACATATTTTTCGAATAAGTTTAAAATAGTTTCATTAAAGTGGGAAGCACTAAATTAAATATTGCCACTGTAGTCTGGCCAAGTTACTTTAGAAAGTTCGTTATTAATCTTCTTATAATTGGCTTTCGCAAAGTTGAACCGAAAACAAAGGTCTTGTGTACTATTATTAGCTAAGTTAGCTATGATTTCGATGTTAATTTCCAAAGCAGGATGATACGGGTTCTCTGGCCGAACCAAAGGATCACATCGGACAACGGAGAACATTTAAGTGTTATCAACATAAACTAGATCTAAGATCTTACCAAACTCGTTTGAAATAAAATTAATTTGGTTAAGACCCAACTCTAACATTTCATCTAAGAACTCGTTAAAACATAAGCGAGTACTGATAGGAATTGTATAATCATCAATAGAGTTCCATGATACGCACGGTAAATTGAAATCTCCCAAAACAATCATGGAATCAGTATTATTAGCCATCGAGAAAACATTATTTATTAATGAAGCATGCTGCATATATACAGATATGTCCGAGTGAGGCGGTATATAAGATAAAGTTAAGTAGGTATGGCCACTATTAGCGCAAATACGACTGCACTTAAATTCTATGAAGTCTGCATGCGGAACATCGACTTCTTCAGATGGAATTGAAGAATGAACAGCAAACAAGACACCTCCTCCTTTTCTGTTCAGCCGGTCATACGAGTATCTAAAGATTTCGAATTCGCTGTTGAATATTTCATTATTAAACTTGGCTTCAGCCAAGTTTCTGTGAAAGCAATGATTTTAAATTTGCAATGAGTGCTATTTAAATACAGATCAACAAGTTTTGTATTAAGACCTCTAACATTTTGATAATAAACATTCAGCGAATTATTGTTAATTAGTTTTTTGTAATCACGGGATTTCTTGGCATTTTAGAGATAACTACAGGGGGCTTATCACGTTTGTACTCGAATTCGCGCACAAAGACCCCAGATGGCCAGAATGAGTTATCAAGTATCAATTGAAAATTGTCAGCGGATACGTCGATCTTTAACGACGAAATATCCCTGTTGCATTTGAAATTAAATTTACTGATGTCTGTATCTACCGTTTTTAATTTCGACAAGATGTAACTTGTTATATCGTCGACTGTGGTATCCGCAGCAAGTCTCGAGATAAAAATTGCCTTTTTCCGTGGTATTACAACTGACTTGGAGGTATTTGGAGGCGGATCTTGCGAAGTTTTACGCTTACCGTGAAAAAGAAACAGATTTCTCTGTGTCTTGAGCAGACGGAACCTTCTCTCCTTGAGGACAACGGGATGCAAGATTAATGAGGTCAATTGTGGGTGGAGGCATTCTCTTTATGGAAGATAGAGTGGTATCTTCATCAGACGGACGTTTACGTTTAGATAAAGGTTTTGGATTTTCTTCACGCACAATTAGGCATTGAAATGATTGAAACAGCGTTTCATAATGCCTAAACTTTTCAGTAAGGGTTTCAAGGTCTCAACCAACCTCCTTGAAACCATTGCGCGCCTGCTTAAAAACTTTAAACAATTCTATTTCTGTTGGTCTGCATTTTAAGCAAGACCAGCGCAAGCCCTTACCGTCGAGAATAGAATCCAATATCCTACCTGTCAGTCCAGCATATTTAAGCTGGGCAAGCCCATCACAAAGCCAGCAAGAAACAAAGCGTTCCGACTCGCCTTTCACAGAGCAATTCGGAAAGTTACAAGTCATAATGAACAAAAAACAAGAAAAAACGTTAACTTCGGTTGCACCGAAGCTAAATACCCTTCACAGGTGCATTTCTGTTAGTAACTATGTGCCCAGTTTGTAAGGCAGCTATATGTTATAGTTAACCGATCTGAACAATTTCGTCTTGTTGCTTCAGAAAATAATATATACCAAATTTCGTGAATATATCTTGTCAAATGCGAAAGTTTTCCACATGAGAACTTGATTCCGATCGTTCAGTTTATATGGCAGCTATATGTTATAGTGGTCCGATATCGGCCGTTCCGACAAATGAGCAGCTTCTTGAAGAGAAAATGACGTTTGCAAAATTTCAAAAGGATATCTTAAAAATTGAGGGACTAGTTCGTATTTATACAGACAGACGGACAGACGGACAGACGGACGGACGGACAGACGGACAGACAGACGGACATGGCTAAATCGACTCAGCTCAACATACTGATCATTTATATATATACTTTATAGGGTCTCCGACGCTTCCTTCTGGGTGTTACAAACATCGTGACAAACTTAATATACCCTATTCAGGGTATAAAAACAGTATTCAATAAAAATATAAAAAATGTTAAATAATAAAAGTAAAAAGAGCAAAAACAAAAATATTTAAAACAAATGAATGGAATAAAAATAGTTGGTTATCAAAGATAACAACCAATGTAGCGAGCAGTTTGAGATGCACTGTAACACACGAAAAGTAAGAAACTCCCGAACAGCTGTGGACAAAGACGGAAACGAACAAAACAAGAAAGAAATTTAAATAAGCAATATAAATTAACACTAACAATTGCACTTTTTAAAATGTAGCACAACAACAAATTGAAAATGACTCGGCGGAATAAATTAAATTTAGCCAACTCACAATTAAAGTAAATTCCAATTACTTTAATAGATCAACATAAAAATGATATTTATCTTAACGGATTACTCAGTTCGGAAATTTCCACAAAGTTTTAAATAGTTTATAAATTAAACAAATTTCCAAGCACGAAAGCACAGCTGTACACGAGAAAAGTTGCCAGATTATGACCAAAAATTGTGTAAATTAATAAAAGTTGTTCAAATTCCTAGGTACCGAATATTTAGACCCCGGTAACTTTGGTTGACTTTTCGAAAATATCGGTAAATGTGTGACATATATGACTAAAATTAAGGGCTAATCCTTCTATTATAACGGTATGTCTGTATGTCAGAAATGAAACAAGAGAGCGAGGTTTACTCATAACAGTGTATCTTTGTGCCTAAAATAGATAAATTTGAGCGAAGACTTGGAATAACCCCCATATAATCATTCCCTGGATTTTCGAACATCCGGCTGACTTTACACTATATGATTGGTTTTACACCTTAAAGTATTTTCCTGGCTTTGATTTTTACAAGTTACAAGAGTATTAAATATTCGGTAGCACAATGGTACTTTTTTTCAAGTTCATCTTTATCAAACCAAAATTCTCGCTCGAGAATTGCCCAGCTCTTTAACCATCTCTTTAACACTTGCCTGACAAATTTTCAAGCGTCATATCCTTCACTTTTTTAGTATTTTCATTAGTTGAAAAGGTCAGAGGTAGTCCAGAACGAGGCATGTCTTTAACGATCACCAGGCTGTCTACTCGTAAGCTTGCTTTATGCTGCTCTTGCTAATAAATTTGTTTCGAAATCGGGCAACAAGATGGCAAATATTATTTTGAATATAGATCACAATCTGTTAAAGCTACCTTTTCATTTTTAATTTTAATTTATTTTTTTAACCACAAATTGGTCACATTAATTATTTTCTAGCACGGACAATTTTATTTGCCACCCTTCGTGTAGGAATTTGTTGATATATAGTACATAATTGGTTACCTATAACATTAATTATCTTGTGAAGAAGTGGTTGATCAGCGAAAGACAGTAAATTCAAATAAATAACGGTGATTTCAATATATGAGTAAACCACATATTTCAATAATATTGTGGAATGTTGTTTAGAGTATCAGTTTGATTGGTCTTGTGTTATATTCCATAAATACAAGTATTTGTAATCATTCAAATGTCCTTATATAGCTGAAGAGAGTTTTTTCATCAACTTCAAAAGTGAAACAAAACTAAGGAGTTTACTAGAAGAATGAACATGTGTCAATTCACAATTACAAAATGCTGAGCTACATATTATGTATGACTTCAGCTTGCACAATTCTATGTACATATTAACAAAATTTTTATATGCGACAATGTGCTTATAAAATGACCTGAAAATATATTTAAAAAATATATATAATGTATATACTATTCATATCTTTACTCACCTTCTGTATGTTTCACTATATCTATGATGATCGGATAGTCGAGGATATCAGGTGGCACTGCTTACGTTAAATGCAACAAAAGAGAATGCCGGAACAACAACGAAGCAAGTAAAATAGTGATGGACTAAAAAGTGAAAATTTTAATGTTGATATTGCATTGTCTAGCGTTGCATGGCGGTAAGATAATGCTCACAGCCATTGTTATGTTGGCCAGTAAAGTCATCATAGTTGACATAATCATGACGCAACAGCTGATTTTGACATAGCACGTGATTTGTACCATATGTAGCACTATCAGTAGCAGCAGCGCTGAAATGATAAAATTTTCGCGAGGGGTGTTGTTGTTGACCAGCGCCATTGAAAGGTGACATAATTTTCATTTTGCGCTTGATATTATTATATTTAGTTGTCAGTAGTAGGGCTTCATGAAAATTTTAATAACATTTGGATTTCCCACGCAGACAAGATGCATCAGTCGCTGTTTAGTTGTTGAGTTTTTTTTTTTTGCATATGGAAAAAGCAACAAATTGGCAAAAGAGAAAGAGAAGAGAAGTGAAAACACATTTTGTTCTAATAACAATATACTAATTAACTATCAAATATACATATTTATCCTATCGTAATTCTGATTCTATTCTGACAATATTGTGTAAGGTAACCCTATGCGAAATGTTAATTCTCATATGAGTGGCATCACCGGCACATCAAAAGCAACACTTCGAATGCAATCGCCAACGTGAACGCAGAATCCCGTGCAATATTATATTCGAATAAACTCTGTGAACTATAATTTTACTTTAAATAAAGAAGACCATCCTGAAAAATAGAAAGTTTTCGAATCAAAATCTTTCAATTGCTTACTTTGTAAAAACTGCGTTATGTACCGTATTAACTTATATGCTCAATTCAGAATCCGACCACCTGGAAGCATATTATCAAATACTTTTGAAGTTATATTCGAGTCTAAAATTTAAATTTTAAGGTTTAACATTTGATTATTATGTGGCATTACGGCTTTCTATATTTTCTTTACATATCGCAAAGAACAAGTAGTAAGTACTGAATAGTTACATAACATGAATCATATATCTTTTATTATGAAGAAAAAACTTTCTTCACAGAAAAACAATATTTTTAAGTCAGTTTGAAATTTGCTTACGACCTTCGCTTTCTTCTACTGATGAAACTATTAAAAAGTGAAGGACATGTTGTCAGGAATATGTTAGAGAGATGATGAGAGAGCTCGACATCTCTCGAGAGTCTGTAAGTATGATTTTGGTGAATATTTTAGGTATGAAAAGCGTTTTTGCTTGACGCGTGCCGATAAAGCTGCATTTTTTTCAAAACCATGACTTGATTGTGAGAATTCGGATCCCACATTTATGGAGAGCATTATTAATTACCAATAAGACATAAGTTTATGAGTTTGACACGCACACAAGTCAGCAAACATCGGGATGCAGAAAAAATCCAGAAGAAACAAATAAACAAACACGCCAAAGCCGCTCAAAAAAAGTATGGGACCGACGGTCAATAAGTTCTGGTTGGCCATATTGAGGCGTTTGCGAGAGAACATCTGATAACGAATTTGCACGATTTACAAACGTGACTCTGAAATAAGTATGTTATGAAATGGCAAACCAAACTGGGTATAAATCAAGTAACAGCTACCGAAAACAGTATGGTCTCATTGAAAACCACACGGTTGATACGTTGAAGATTAGTCAAGGAGAGCCTGGTCTACTAGCAATAGCATCATATTACCTCATACTTTTTAAGGTAACCAGTCATAACTGCATTGCTACAAACTGCAAATCTGATGAGCTAACATGAAAATGCATCTTTACGCCAATCTTATAAGATTGGACAAAGCGTTGCTCCACTGAACGTTTTCTATCTGTATACCTGTGGAATTCCTGTGAACACCATCTAGCCCAAAGTGGAACGTGAATTAATTGATTACTTGTAAACAACCAAATTTTGAGCGGCTACGGGATCCCTCTGACCCATAAATAACTTTAGATGTTCTGACTAAGTAATGTACAAAAAGTAGACTCGAGGTTCGGTTAAATATTTTGTCGAACGTTTTGCCAATGAAATATCTCGATATTCACACCTTTGTTGAACCTCCCAAAAAAGCAAGATAGCCGCAATTGATACCATTAAGGGAATGTTAATTAATGAAAAGGAATTTTTGGTACTATAAAGTGCTGAAGTTCACCACTCTCCAAGTGAAATCTAGCGATATCTAGCCTCTAGCGAGGCTGATTTTTGATATGCGTTTGTAAGTGTATGCGTGGGATCAATCATGTCTTCACAAATATAAGCCTTATTGTCTCACCTAACATATACTCGTAGTTACATTTTTCCCCGGAAGGTGTGCGTAGTGGAATTTAAATATATTAAAATATCTTGCGAGTGTAATAAACAAACGATACATTCACATAAACTTTAATATCCAAATGTCTATTGATACTTACATTCACATATTCCTATCGCTTAAGGTTAAGTTAGACCAGTTTTTTTCGTTTTCGATACCCAATGGAGTTCAATTACTTGGTCCATTAGGAGTAGTCATCCGTTAAAATGCCTGCGCTTGATTTAATGGACTCTGTGGCCTCACTATAGATACCTCCTCTAGTGTATCACCCTGTGGGGACCCCAGATGCTTACAGCGTAGTGTCGCCATCAGACAGTGACCTCTTAATATTCCGATCATTTTCCTATAGTCTCTTGTAAAGAGTGCCAATAGGAAATTTGCTTTTTGCTTTCGATCTATCGTTTTGCACCTGACTTGGGTTTTGATTTTCTTTTTCATGCTTATATTCAGATCGTCGTATAGACATGCATGGGTTTCCCAATGTTGATCAGGTTTTCGGGTGTTATACACGCACAATTTTTGGCAATTTTTCCATTTCATTCAATTTTTTCCCAGTTGAAGTGAAGTTGCGTACATCTTGCAACACTCTCCACTACTGACCTGCTTGCTAAGACAATGCTGACATGCGAGATCACGAATTCTCAATATACAAACACGTTTCTCAGCGTGAGTTGTGCTCATACGATAGTTATTTATTATCACGTGATTTGGTATAGTCAGTATTGTTTGTGTGTTGATGCGTAGCCAAGTAATTTAGGCGGTAACAAAATAATTATATGATGTTCAGGAACGCGAGTGTTTGTGTGTAGGTAGGTCATAATTATAGACGTGACACCTCGTTCGATACAATCCATTCACTTTCATACTAGCACGTATTACACTGGGCGCAAGATACAACGTCCGGTGTGTTTAACGTGGATACCTGCTGACGACAGCCTAACTCCAAGGCGCTCAAAAGCACGCATATCAAATCAATGCGTTGATCAGCGCCCTGAGAAACCTAAACATTTTCAGTACCAATTGGCAGTGTGGAATGGAGACACTAACCACCTTGGTCGGGTACGAGGCCCATCTTAAGCATCTGTCGTGCTTTGGGTCCGGCTCCCGGTTGCAATGCAACTCCACATTCAACTGACAAAGTTAGTTCTTCCCGCATTTGAGTTTTAACCACAACCACCACGATACTCTCCGAGGGGCCAGTCCGCATGGGCAGGTTGTAGTTACCTCCAAGGGCTGCTGCTCCCCATGCTACCAGAATTAAGCCTCCGGTCAGACCTCGTAGTCGAAGCTACTACCAGTTAAGCTTCCATACGGCTCTGGACTGGTAGTAGCCCACCACAACTGCTGCTCCCTCCCTCGTTTCACCTTACGTTACGTGGAGACCCCATACGCGTAACCGCTTTCTGCCTCCAAACGCGCCTTACTCCGCGGTGGGGACCTTAACGCTCCCGTCGCTTCCCCTTGGACCCGACGTGGAATCAAACACGACTGTAGAAGCGGCGGATTCTCTGCTTCCAGAGAGGGTCTTCGTCCTCCTCTTCCGTCAAGGAGGCATCTCACTTTCCGACTCACTTTTCCATCGGCCATGTTGCGGCTGCCAAACGAATAACAGGTGAATTGAACGAGCTGGTGTTTGGTGCCAAAAACTTCGATGTTGGGGCCGCGGAGGGGCTGATGGAGCTTGCCTCAAAATACGAGGTGCTCCTGATAACGGTCATAACCGAGAATGTCCATCTTCGCGGTCAGGTAGATGCCCTTAGGGGGAGTGTTGGGAGACAGTCCTCTTCGACGCCGAGCAGGTCAATGCCGGCTCCGTCGGCACCGATGCCTGCACCTCCGGCACCTGTCCTGGAGGCAATCGTACCGGTGATGCCGAAGCCTGTAGAGACCTGGTCAGTCGTTGTCAGGAGTAAGGTGCCTACAACTTTCTCTAAGGAAGTTATTCAAAAAGTAGTCAAGGAGGAGGGTCCATCACTTGGTGTGAGAGTCCACGAAGTTATACCAATTAAGGGTGGTGGGGCGGTTATTCGCACTCCCTTTGTTCGAGGTATACCGCTGAGTGAGTTTGAGGAGTTGGGGGTTGACAAGCAAATTGCTCGTCTATTTGGGGGCTAAATGATAGGGTATTTAGGAGGTGTGAAAGTCATAAGATTAGTAAGGTTAAATGGTGGACGCGTGAGTTAACCTTGAAGAGGAGGACTGTCAGGCGTTTGAGGCGAAAGTTTCAACGTGCCCGACGGTCCAATTCTGATAGGCTGTCGCAGCTTAGGTACGAATTCAGTTGTGCGGATAGGGAGTATAAAGAGGTGTCAGTTAAAATTAAAGAGGAAGAGTGGAGGAGTTTTGTGAGAGAGGATATGAACGGCCCATGGGGTCAGGTCTACAGGATCTGCCGGGGTCGTAGGAGGGAGGATGTCACTTCTCTTCGCGTCGGTGACACATTGTTATCATCGTGGAGAGAGTGTGCGGGGGTTCTGTTAGGTGCGTTCTTTCCTAGGTCGGAGGTGTAGGTACCTCAAGCATTATCCCTCCATTAGATGATGGGGAGTTGGGGTACGCCTTTGGCTTGGTTAGGTCTAAACGGTCCCCATGTTTTGATGGTTTGAACGGAGAGATGTGTAAAAGCTTATGGAAGTTCATTCCGGAATACCTGGAGGCCATTTATAATGAGTGCGTCTGGAAGGGATACTTTCCACCAGAGTGGAAAAGTGCTGGGGTTGTTCCTCTCCTGAAGTCGGTCCTGAGTTCGGATAGGCAATTTGGGTTCAGGAAAGGACGCAGTATAGATGACGCGTGGTTTCTTGTTCAGAATGTTGTTAGGGAGAACGTCAACAAGTATGTCCTTGGCATATTTGTTGACTTCAAGGAGGCGTTTGACTACGTAAGCTGGGATCGAGTGGTGCAACGGCAGGAGGAGCTTGGCTGTCCGGAAGTTACTCTTTGGCGGAGTTATTTTTCGGACAGAAAGGCCTCTTTTGTCGGCATGAATGTGAGTGTCGCTCGAGGTCTGAGTTAGAGCGGGCGGTGGTGTGGGGGTTGACATATCGATGGATAAAACGTTGGCAATGCTGCTGAAAGTTAGATTGTCACCGGTTCGTCTACCGATTGTCCGTGTGAATGTGGTCAGCATCAGATATGTGACGCAAGTTAAATATATGGGGTTGACCATGAGTGAAAGGAAGTGTTTTACTCCACACTTGGCGAATGTAAAGGAGCGACTGCAGGCAACCGTTGGCAAAATACGACGTATTTTGAGGAGCGATTGGGGTCTCGGACGTCGTGCTGTCAGCACCATATATCGTGGCTTGTTTGTGGCCTGTGCCACATATGGAGCCCCTGTATGGTGGGAGGCAGCCACGATTGGCTTGGGATCTCAAAAACTCCCCTAATTACAGCTTTAAATGCTTGTTTGCCTTTATGCCGCACCGTCTCGACGGATGCGATGCAGGTTTTATAAGGTGCACCCCCTCTTGACCTGGTTGTCATACAGCATGCTGTTGCATTCAGGTTAAGAAGGGGTTTGAGTGTGATTTCCAACGATGATGTGGAGAGGGAGCAAGGGGCTTCTAGATGATAGGGTCAGGTGTAGGTGGCAAGAACGTTGGGACAATATTCCTAACGACCGAGTGACGTAGGAGTACATTCGGGACGTTGGGTTCGTTGAGGATAACCCAGAATTCAGATTTTGTCTGAGTCTGGGTTTTCTGCTCACGGGGCATGGGCCTCTGAATGCATTTTTGCATCAGAGTCACCTATCGGATACGTCGGGGTGTTTTTGTGGGGAGGGGTTAGAAAATTGGTCGCATTTAATTGCGGAGTGCCTGATGTACTCGGACATTAGGGATCTGGGTGGGATAGGGATTAGCTGGACTGTGATCTCTACTAGTCGGAATACCGAACAGTTAGGATCGTTTGCGCCCCAACCGGTGGTCGGATTAAGGCCACTCAATTGGCTGCCGGCCGGACAATGTCTCCGTAACGGTCCGGAGTCGACGGATGTGGCGCTGAGCCGAACCGCACCGTGGGCTAAAGGATTCGTTGTTACGACCGTTGGTCCCCACGGGAGTCCCAATCTCCAACGCTGGACAGATGCTCGCACCCTTTGGGTAATCTTGTCCAGATTCTCCTGACACTAGCCAATTAAGCACCAGATGCTCCGCAGAGAACTACTGTCAGGTAGTCCAGTCAGCAAGAATGCCA
This sequence comes from Bactrocera zonata, assembly GCA_037783105.1. Lineage (NCBI taxonomy): Eukaryota > Metazoa > Arthropoda > Insecta > Diptera > Tephritidae > Bactrocera > Bactrocera zonata. The sequence goes on from JBAWJQ010006513.1 coordinate 16,814, forward strand.
ATAACACAATGCTGCACTGGAACCGTGCGAAGCTTCCGCCGATAACAACAACGTGGATGACCACCTTGTCCGTATATTTCTTAGTAATAATAAAATTACTTACTGCTATGTCGGTAGTCCAGCCAGCAAGAATACACAAAATTGTACAAAATTGTGTACCCGCAAACATACTCGCGGTCACTAACCCTCGCTACCTATGATCGCACAAACAATTTCACCGACCGCTACGCACATGCGCCAGCCAATAACGGTGCCAGCTAAACTGCGTAAACAAACGACCGCACAAAAGAAATTCGCAAAAAATCGCCGAAAAAACACTATGAAAATATCGCAACGATGCCCACGTACGTCTATCCGCGTCGACAGTCAACTAACGAATGGCGCAAGATACAGAGGTTCGTTCTTTCTTTTGTTTTTGTTTTTTGAATAGAAAAGAGAAGATAAAATCTTCCAAAAGAGTATACAACTGCTGGCGTACGCCATTGACATTGCTCATAACAACCGCGCCGTTAGTTATGATTTTCCCAGGTTGTACAAAGAAGCGAAGCACATGCGTCTGTTGACAATTATAACTTCGAGGTCGTAAATCATTTCGTCTACCTTGGAAACAGCATTAACAGCAACAACAACCTCAGCCTCGAAATCCAATGCAGACTAAGCCAACAGGTGCTACTTTGGAATGAGTAGGCAATTGAGAAGAAAAGTGCTCTGTTGATTAACAAACACCAAATTCTACAAGCCGTTCGTTGCCCCCGTTCTGCTGTATGGTTCAAAGGTACGGAAGATGACAACATCTGATGAGTCGGCCTTATGAGTTTTCGAGAGAAAGGTTCTGCGGAAGATTTATGGTCTAATGCGCTTTGGCCACAGCGAATAAAGCATTCGATGGAACGATGAGTTATATGAGATATACGACGATATTGACATAGTTCAGTGAATTAAGGGATCGTCTCAGTGTAGAAAAGTCCCTATCGCGCTATGTAAGCCTTTTTTGTTTTTTTTTTTTTGAAATTTGACAAAATGGTGGCGGTTTGAACAAAACGTATCGATTTTTGCCTTTTTTCGACAGTTTTTCGTTGAAAAAAATAAGAAAACAAAAGAAGCTTTCATAGCGCGATATCGAATGACGTTAAAAATGTTCTCTACAAATTGGAACTAGATATCTTCAAAACTTTTCTTTTGAGAGTGGAAACCGTTTTGAAAGACACCATTCTAAGAAAACCGCATTTAAAGATTGGAGTCGCTATGTTCCCCACTCTGTTCAAAATTTTAGAGAATGTTTGTATATTATGTACTATCGGATAATGCAACAAACAAAAAATCGATTTCTGGAAGTTTTCACGAGACGATCCCCTAATGACAGTGCTTACGCTGGGTAGGTCACGCCGTCCGAGCGCACTCCAGCTTTGAGAGTATTCGACATAGTACCCGTCGGGGGAAGCAGAGGAAGGAGGAAAACCTCCACTCCGTTAGAAAGACCAGATGGTAAAGAATCTGGAATTGGCCCCAAACAGCGAAAAGGAAGAACGACTGGCGCGATCAGGAACTTAGTTAAAGCTTTGTAGGGTCCCAAATGGAGCAACCTTGCGGTAACTACTCCTCTGACGTTAGCCCTATTATGTCTTTCCTGATATGTTCCGCGGCCGAAAACGTTTAAGTAATACCACAGGTATATGTATTTTAGTATTTTTACTGTTTTATCTACTTACTTTGTAGGTTTGCAGATTGTCAACGACACCTTGCAGCACCGCCCACAGGTACTGTGACATTTTGCAACGGCTCACCGAATTTCGATAAATCTGTTAGGAGAAAAGAAATAAAAATTTTCTTGTATAATGCCAAGCGTTTTTTACAGAATTTTATTAGCTTTTGTTTATGGAAATTACTGTTTGTAACTGAACCGTATTGACTCACTATTTAAGTCAAATTTAGCTTCGAACCAAATATAGTGTATATAATGAATTTTTATATAAGTACATCACAACCCTTGGCCCGTGGTACAAAAGAATACATATAAAAGCCATTGAGACGATAAGGATGAAATATAATTTACTAGAACAACAACTATAGATGAGAATTAAACACACGGACTTTCTTTTTGTGCATTTTAATAAATATGTAGTTCAAATAATCTACTTGTATAAATATTCCCTTTCTTACTAGATTTTTGAACGTGGTGATTGGGTTGAACGATCTGTCCAGAGAAAACGTATAAAAATTATTATAATATACATGTTGCAGCAAGATCGTCGTTTTGGGACATCGTAGTAGCGCAGCGAGTTTCGGTTTTTCTGTTTGTTCACTTGTACACTTTGTTCACTTGTTCACTCACTAAGTTCTAAAACTCAACTGAAGAAGGAATCTTTCTGTGCTTGCCACCGAACCACGCTCGACGACAGCGTCGCCACGCTGTCGTCCCGCTAAAACGGTACTCCTTGAAGAGACGACATGCAGCAACCGTACTCGATGGTGGCGTCGCCACGCTGTCGCCCTGCTAAAGCGGTACTTCTTGAAGCGACAACCAATCACAGCACAATTAACGGCTGATGGAATAATGAGAACTTAGTCTTCTAATGAAATGCCCTAAACTGTATACACATACACTTACACACGCAAACCAACATCCATACACCATTAGGGTGCGCCGACACGGCCATCCTGACCAATACACGACCTCGTGCAATTTTATCAAAGATGCTTTGTTATCAATTAACCAACTTATAAAGTTTATTCAATAATAACTTCTAATTTTCCATTTAAAAACTTAAAATTTCCATTACAACTTACTATACATTTACATTTACATTTAAATTTCCATTTTTTTTTTTTTTTTTTTTTTTTACTAATACAAATTGTTTTCTTTGACACAGCTCATTTTTACATTCTCATTAACCATTCAGGTTTTACATTTTGTTATCTAATGCGCCACACGCCATGATCAAAACAATTGTTTTGCACTTGTGCTTACATTATAATTACAGATTTCATTATTATTACAAATTTCATTATTGGCCTTTAAGGCACCTGTACTGTCTCTTTCAACAGTTTCCTTTTTACATGCTTTCATTACTGTCTCTTTCAACAGTTTTATTTTACATGCTTTCATTACTGTCTCTTTCAACAGTGTCTTTTTCAACTATTTCAATACTGTCTCTTTCAACAGTGTCTTTTTCAACTATTTCAATACTGTCTCTTTCAACAGTGTCTTTTTCAACTATTTCATTACTCAAATCCTTATCACAACTTTCAAAGTCAACTGGTATTTGCCCATTTGGCATTTTCCTTATATCTTCATGAGCATATTTATATTTTCTATTATTTGTCAAGGACCTGAGCATATATCTATTCCCCTCTAACAATTCGGTTATTTGAAACGGCCCTTTAAACTTGGGACTTAATTTTGTTTGATGCCTCTCTTCATTTTTTAATAATACGAAATCTCCACCCCTGCATCCTACAACTTTAGCCTTGTTTTTATCAAATTTCTCCTTATTATATGCTGCTGCAACTGAAATGTTTTGCCCTGCTCGTGCTCTCACCTCTGCCAAGTCGATTTCCTCTACTATATCGCAAGGTGGAAGCAACCCTAACGGGCGGGCAACTTTGCCGATAAACAATTCTAAGGGGCTTGCCTTTGTCACTCGGCTAGCCGTACAGTTCAAAGCTAATTGAACTTCTCCTAATGCATCTTGCCAAGATCGATTGCTAGTTTCAACGGCAGTTAATAAGTTCTTTAAGGTGCTCATAACGCGTTCAACTTGTCCGTTTGCTCTACTTGCACCTGTCGCAATCAAATGCAAATTAATTTTTTGTTGTGAACAAAACTCACTAAATCTAGTGCTGGCGAAACATCTGCCCTGATCCGCTATCATGCGATCCGGTACTCCAAACAGAGAAATAGCAGACGTGACAGCATTTATGCAATTTTCAGCATCTATTTTAAGCGTGTGGGTTAAATAAACAAATTTGGTAAAGGCGTCCACCTGAACAATGATGTACTCCTTCTGATCAGACTTGCCACTCAGCTTTCCAGTTATGTCGATGTGAATGGTGTGCCAAGGTGTATTTACTTTTGGTATTGGATGAAGACTTACTTGAACTTTACCCGAAGAAGACTTTGACATCTTACACGTAATGCAGTTTTCAACAAACTTTCGAATATGCTTGGACATGTTATCAAACCAGTAATAGTCGTAGGCCTTATCTAAGGTCTTCTCCCATCCCAAATGCATGATGGACTCATGGATCTGATTTATTACGGACCATCTAAATGGTCGAGGAACAATTGGTAAAGATCGAGTTCTACCATTTCGCTGAATTTTTCGATATAATATTCCTGCTCTCAACTCATAAGTTTTAGCAATATCCTCAGCAAGAGAATTTTCTTTTACTTTATTTACAATATTAACTATTTCAGAATCCTGACGCTGTTCGGCCAAAAGCCAATTGTCAGATATTTCTGCCAAATTAACTCGTTTTTCTGGAACTTTGCAAGTCAACTCTGTTGAAGGCAAATTTCTTGAAAAGAAGTCAACATGAGACATTCGTTTACCTTCTTTATATTGTATGTCAAATGTAAAAGACTGTAAATACGCCCACCATCTTTGTACCCTGGGACATAGATCTTGTTTAGTTCTTGATGCTTTAAGTGAGTTGCAATCAGTGAAGACAACAAAATTTCTACCTAATAAATAATGGCGAAAATGTTTTATAGACAAAACAACAGCAAGAGTTTCCAACTCATAAGAATGATACCGTGATTCAGCAGGAGAAGCAGCTTTACTAAAATATTCAATGACATGCGACTTGTTGTTGATTTTGTGTAACAAAATGGCACCGTATCCCCGAGAACTTGCATCAGTATGCAACTCAATAGGGTGGTTCGGATCAAAAATTACTAAGACTGGTTTTTGCGTAAGGATAGAAATAACTTTTTGTCTAATTTCTTCATGTTCCGATCTCCAAACAAAATCATTCTTCTCCGAGGTTAAAAGATATAACGGTTTCATAAAACAGGAGAATCCTTTCATAAATTGCCTGAAATAAGACGCCAATCCAATAAATTGGCGTAAAGCAGAGACTGACTGAGGAGGTGGCAAAGTAGTTAACGCTGTAACTTTACGCGAATTCGGGCGGATTTCACCTGCACTCACTTCATATCCTAGATATTGAACTGTTGACTTGAGAAAAGAACATTTTCCTATATTGAATGAGAATCCAGCATTCGTGAGACAATCAAGAGTGATTTGTAACCTTTCCAAAGCCTCACTTTTTGTTGCAGCAGCCACCATTACATCATCCATATAAACGACAACAAACTTATTTGCAAGATCTCCAAGTGTCTGCATAACTGTGCGTTGAAATATTGAAGGGGCATTCCTGAGCCCAAAAGGCATTGCCAAAAATTCATATTGCCCATCTGGAGTGACAAATGCTGTACACTCTACCGATTCTTCGTGCATGGGAATTTGATAATACCCACTTGCCATATCTAAACATGTAAAATATTTCGCTCCATAAAGTCTGGCTATCTGGTCTGATATAAGGGGCAAGGGATATCTATCTGCGACTGTATTAGAATTTAACTCGCGGTAATCAACACACAAACGATGAGTGCCGTCTTATTTTTTAACCAATATTATGGGACTAGCGTAAGGTGAGCAACTTGGCCTTATAATTTTACATTGCAATAATTCATTAATCTTGTCTCTTACTAATTCTCTTTCATTTGGGCTAAGCCTATATGGTCTTCTTTGAACAGTTTTTCTTGGGTCTACTAATTTAATTTTCATTTCACCCGAAATAACTCTACTCGAAGGAATTCCATTAATAAACGATTTTGAATATTTTTCCAATAAATTTTGTAATTTATCTCTATCTTCCCCAACAAGATCAGTATTTAATTCACAAAATTTCTCATCATTTGAACAAAAGTTTACAGTTTTTGATCTAATAATTTCGAATTTGCCTGGTGATATTATAACATTAAATCCAGGGGACAGTACTTCTCGACCAATAATAATATCATTTTTCAAACATTCATTGTCCACAACATGAAACAAAACTTCAATATAGTGTTGACTAATTTTTACGTTGCTAAGTATCTGTAACGTGCTACATATGCCGTCACCACCAATACCCTTTAACATCACAACATTGTTAATTCTCTTACCAACTAATTTGATACTTATCTTTTGTTTAATTAATGAACATTCCGCTCCAGAGTCGAATGTTGTTATAAACGTCTGACCATGATGAATCATCTCTCCTTTGGGCTCAACAACTTCGCATAGCTCCACTCTTTTCATCTGGTGTGTATCCTTGACCTTATCCATTTTGAACTTACTGCAATGTGTTGAAATATGACCAAGTTCACCACACTTAAAGCAGGTTACATTCGCTTTTTGCTGGTGGCCAAATGCACTCCTTCCGCTACTATTCATAACACGAGACGAAGGATGATCTTGATGCTGTCTAGCTCGACATTCCATCATCTTGTGGCCTAATTTTCCACAGAAATGGCATTTGATTGTTGAAAGTTTCGGACGCTTTATTTCAGGTGAACACATTTCTTCTTGCAGATTTTTCTTCCTTTTGTTGAACGTGAATGCTTTAAGCTCGGTTTGTAATTCACTTCTGGTGCGCATATTTGAAGTAAAGGTTAGGCGCTGCAATCTGTTATCGACATGAGCCATCTTCGCAAGCGTCACCGAAACTGCAATTTCCTCCAAGTCCATGTCGCGCCATTTTGTGATAAGTGACGTCATCATACGACTAGCATAATTGGAGAGGCACTCGCCATCGGTCGGACAATTAGCTAACATTGACAGAAACATAGCCGCTGGCGTCTCTACACTACCGAAACGCTGCATGAAAAGCTCTTTAAATTCGTCCCAAGTTATGTCAGGATAACATATTTGAGAAAGCCACTGCGACGCACTGCCTTCCAACGATGCACTCAAGGCCATCACCAACGCACTGCCTTTTACGGTATTTTCCGTCAAAATTATACTTGCTGTGGAACACTATGCCGACACGTCGGCGCCATCAAGGTCTGCGTTAAATTTTGGTAGCGTAATTGTTTTTTTATTCGTTGTTTCGGGTGTCGATGATTGAACGGCCTTGATAAGTTCAATCAAATTTTTGTTTTGCATCTCCATTGCAACTCGCCATGGCCCATCTAATTCGTTAGGTAGCGAGCCAGATCCCACTTCTGATGTTGCAGCAAGATCGTCGTTTTGGGACATCGTAGTAGCGCAGCGAGTTTCGGTTTTTCTGTTTGTTCACTTGTACACTTTGTTCACTTGTTCACTCACTAAGTTCTAAAACTCAACTGAAGAAGGAATCTTTCTGTGCTTGCCACCGAACCACGCTCGACGACAGCGTCGCCACGCTGTCGTCCCGCTAAAACGGTACTCCTTGAAGAGACGACATGCAGCAACCGTACTCGATGGTGGCGTCGCCACGCTGTCGCCCTGCTAAAGCGGTACTTCTTGAAGCGACAACCAATCACAGCACAATTAACGGCTGATGGAATAATGAGAACTTAGTCTTCTAATGAAATGCCCTAAACTGTATACACATACACTCACACACGCAAACCAACATCCATACACCATTAGGGTGCGCCGACATACATATAAAATTGATACAACATTTACTTTTCATGCGTTTATAAATTTTGGGGCGGCAAAGGAGTAAGTTCAATATGTAAAGTAATACGAGGTTTCACAAACCATTATCAGTTCACTACTGTAAGCAGTTACATATATTTCCATACACTTTCTTGTGTTGTTGTACCATCACGCGGTGGAAACTCCACAGCATGATAAACTTGAACAAAAGCAATAGCATGCGAACGCACATTTTCCAATATATTTTCACACAGCATGCTATCGGAAAGCTTAAGCACTCAGAGATTCTGTAAAAGCGATGCTGGAAGTGGAGCAGTGGGGGAACAAGAGTGAAAAGCGATTTATAAAAGCGTAAATGCGTGCGATAAGATTAAGTTCAGTCATTCAGAAGCGATTAACTGCTGCAGATACATATAGTACATACATACTTGTTTCTAGTAATTTACATAATGTAGGTATACAAGTTAATACCACCAATGATACGTAACATGAACATATCTATTAGTTTTTCATAAATATAATATGTGACAGGATACTTACGACCCATGTGGTCCGTCTTAAGTGGAATGGATATGTAGTTTTTAGAATCTAGATGAAACAATGTACTTTGCCAATACAGTCGGTCTTAAGTGGTACCAAGATGTAATTCATAAATTGTAAGATGAACCTTTCCATTTATAACATATGGTCTATCTGAAGTGGATTGTAGATATTCTTCTTAGAATATAAGATTCATATTTGTATCTAGGCTTAAGCAAAATATTGTATTTAAGAAGACAAAATAAAGAAAACGAGGCAGTTGCCCAGGAGAACTTGGCGTAGTAATTAATTTACATACAGTTACGGACAATAAAAGAGAATTAAAGGTATTGCTTTGAAACAATGGCATAATTTTTTAGAAATTTTTCATTTATGTCGTAACTTTTCTGCATAATAAAGAGGAAAATATAGTATTGTCGAGTTTTACAGTTAACTGTAATTTAAAAAGTGTAAATCGTGCTTGGTGACAAAATAATAGAATAATAGCGAAATGGTTTCATAAATGAAAAATATTGAATTTAAAAAGCATAAAAAGTAGTTATATTAACTTAATTAGATCTGTGGAATGAATATTTGTAAGAATTATGAATTTATTTAAAATACTATGTGGTGCAAAACATTATTCACAGGAAGAAAGATTGTGCGTCCAAAATTTGTAAAGAATGGCACCTGCGAATAGTAGGCACCTCGTCGCAGTGCAGGGGCTTAAACTGCAACACAGTACGGCATATCTCCTGCGGGGCTGGCAGAGGCTGCATGTGTGCGGCGACCAAGAGCTACCACCTCCTAAGCCAGAGTGTTATGCCACTCCCGTTCCCATTGGATGATTTGCAGCCAGGAGGTAAATTCGGCTGTATTCGAACGGAGCCTTCCCAACACCGGGCCGCCTTGGGAAGTAACGGTGGCCTTACCGTGTCCCGTGGACCTTTGGGATTCTCCTTCCAAAGAATAGACCGGGAGGCCCCCAATACGAGCTAAACGGTCGTAAGAACAAGACGAACAAGACGAACAACGAAAACAACCAACAAAAGACACCAACAACAACAACAACAACAGCGACAACAACCAAAGCATCAACATCAACAACAACGGCGAACAGCTGCACAAGTATCGCAAGTAAGACTGGCCCAGGGGCTAGACGAAAGTTCAGCTTCCTGGATGCCCTGTCGCCGGAAGAACGAGCACCCTTTGAGGAGCAGGCGCGTGACGACGACGACGTGCCTTCCTGCAGCGGTACTCAGCGTAGTGTGTCCACCGCGACTCCTGCACCAGGACTGAACCAGGACGTCCAGGAGGTCACGATGACCCACGCAGAGCGGGAATGAGTGGAGCCACTCTCAAGTGGTATCTTAGATTCCTTCAAGACGACATGAGACCGGAGACAGCTGAGAAAGCAGCCTCGTCGGAGAGACGGAGTGAAGTAAGGCTGGCACCCAAAGAGGCACCCAGTCAAATAGAGAAGAGAAAAAGCAGCCAAGTAACTCCTCAGGAGCCACCAAGGTTCAAAAGAATCCGAGCAGATAAACCACAGGAAGCCAGTGGAAAACGCTCCAACCCCAACCAGCAGCCGACGAGAACCGCCAGCCGTAAATAATCGGAGGCCGTGAGAAGCATCCGGATGGCAGTGGTGCCTCGCACCTATCCGGCGGAGGCCCTAGGGTCCGAATAGCAGACGGCTCTCCAGGAACTAGTAAACGCCTTGTTCATGGCCGATGGCTACACCGGCGCCTTTAACGGCATCTTCTTTAAGGGTGGTATGCTGCTGGTCGACTGTCAAGATGAGAGGTCGGCCACCTGGCTAACGGAAATCACGCCAAGGCTAGAGGGTTGGAAGGGTCCGGCCCAGTGTGTTAAGAGAGGCGAGGATATACCACAACTGCACAGTATGGTGGTATTCTTCCCCAGAAGTGCGGACAAGAACTACGACTTCGCGCTTGGCTTAGTGAAAAATCAAAACGAGGGCTTAAGTACCTCGGCGTGGAAGGTCGAAGCGAGCAGTGTTGAGGGTTCAGGGTGGAACCTCTTTTCGGCTGCAGAAAGCGGTGTCGAGAGGTAAGACGGAAAAAGTATTATCCCTAAAAAGATAGGACGGGACCTATACGACTAGCGCGGAGGAGAGGGCAGAAACACTCCTACAAGCGCACTTCCCGGAGACGGTTCAAGCTGACCTAACTCCAACGTGTGACCGATGCTATAGGCCGAACCGCTCAGACTGGCTGACTGCAAGGACTCAGTCAGGTGGGCACTGGCCTCCTTTTCAAACTATAAGTCATCGGGAGGGGACGGCGTCTTCCCGGCCCTCTTGCAGTAAGGTACGGATATTCTCCTGCCACACCTGCTATGGCTGATGAGGGACAGCCTGGCGATGTCGTATATCCCAGAGCCATGGGATAATTTTCATCCCCAAGGTAGGGAGGAGAGACTATTCGCTAGCCAAATAATTCCGGCCTATAAGTCTCACATACTTCATGCCAAAGGCGATGGAGAAACTAATAACCACATTAGATCGGAAGCGCTGAAGATCGCACCCCTACATGCCAGACAACACGCGTACAGAGCGCCCTTTGATAATGCGTCTCACACTCGCGTGATCAAAACACTTGAGAGAAGGAACGTAACTACTCCGATATGCAGATGGATAAAAGCCCATCTGCACACTAGGGTAGCGGAAACAACGGTGGAAGAAAGCAAGATTCGCCTTGGCACCACAAGAGGCTGCCCACAGGGTGGAGTACTATCCTCTCTGCTATAGAGCTTGGAGATGAACTGCTCGAGTTGCTCACCAACAATGGAATCCACTGTCAAGGGTACGCGGACGACATTGTCATAATGGCGAAAAACAGATTTGATTTTGTGGTATGATACCGAGCCATTTACTTATATTATATTTTGCGATAACAATGAAACTTTTTGTCTGAAATTTGTAGCAGCTTTTAGAATAATATTTAGAAAAAATTACGATAACAAAAACAAAATTATCATTATTGCTTTATTGCCTTGTAACTACTAATTGACTTACTATATATAGTATATATTTTTTTTGCAAAGCGTACGAAAATCAAATTTATAAAGATAATCCTTATAAAGATAAGTCACTCATTATTTCGGTCCTGGTATATGGTGCAGAGGCAAGGACGATGACAGCATTTAATGAGTCGAAGTTACGAGTTTTCCAGAGAAAGGTTCTGCGAAAGATTTATGATCTTTTACGCGTTGGCCACGGCGAATATCGCATTCGATGGAACGATAACGTTGACATAGTTCAGCAAATTAAAAGATAGCGGCTACGCTGACTAGGTCATGACGTTCGAATGGAGAAAAACAGTCCAGATTTGAGAGTTTTCGACACAATACCCTCCGGTGGAAGCAGAGGAATTTCAATATTTAATGACTTCGAAAAAATTAGTGCACCAGAACTTCCGAATTTATTATCAAAATTAGCTTAAGCGCCAAAACAGTAGTTTAAGTTTTGTTAAACCTACAGCAAGCATTGTTTTAAAATACGAAGGGTGCATTGAAGCTTGTTTAGTGAAATAATCATAAATAAGATGTAGATATTTCTCAGTGAAGAAATTGATCAATGGGCTTAATATCAATCTTTATTAAACACAATTGCGCTCTTTGCAAACTAAATTACTTCTATATACCAATTTTGGTGCAATATTCATTAGCTCATTTGTTGCTACGTTTTTTTGAGTTAAGCTTGGCTATGTTACATTGTGTTTTCCGTCACGAGATCTTTCAATTATCCCAGGTTGATGAGACTCTGCAAGCTTAATCCAACCAAGACAGCGCCCATGCAATGACTTTCTCAGCTTGTTGAATAGCCGGAATTCCCAAAGAGGCAAATCTGGCAAACGCGGTGGTTGTGTAACAATATTAGTTACACATTTCATTTGAACGATCAAGGCAATATAACATGTTGCATTAGCGTGGTTTTGGTTTAAATCAAGACTACACTCGTTTCAGACTCAAAACACTTTTTAAAATGGCTTGTGCTGAGGCAAAAAATATTTCAACACTATAAACGATGCAGTTGATTGTAAACCGATGATTTTCAAGTACGACATTTTTATAAATATTTTGAACGTTGCCCTTGTCGGTAGAGGTTAATGTCCCTCCAGAGCAGGTATCATATTGATTTTTTGGTACCACTTAAAGACTTTTTTAAGCCATAGTTTGATCACCAAAGGCTTTTCGGTCGGGCTACACAAATAACGCGTGATCGGAATAGAGCCTTTTCTGAAAGATTTGTTTAATCTTGCTTAGCATTGCATCATGCAAAGACTGACGCCTGAACAAGTCGTTTTCGAGAAAAATTTTATTCAGCCATTTCTGGCTCAATTGGTTTGCAAACAAACAAAATTGCTGCATTTGAGACAAATGCCTACTTGAAGAAATTCCAGAGCTGCCATTTCACCCAGAAAAAACAACACCTTGGTTTGATTTGTGGTCCGGAGGAATCGTCGGTTCATATTTTTTCATAAATAAAAATTCTCGAAAGAATCATCGAACATTGGACGCAGCGGATGAAACATATGAGACGTAGGCGCGGTCAACACTTGAAGGAGATAATCTTTAAACAATAAATGCCAAAAAAAATGTTCTTCTCAATGATAATAAACATTGCCCATAAAGTTGTTTTTTTTTTTTTTTTGAAAAACTTGATAATTTAGAAATTTATCACCCTTTATTACAATTTAAGCTGAATATACATAATATATTGCAAGTAAATAAAAAATTTTAATAAAAAGTTTTTTGGGAAGATATTTGCTGGCGGATATGCGCCCAGAAAATGTTAAAAATAAACTGCTAAATAATGTTGTTATCGTTTTACTAGCTCCACAAAACACAGCTAGTATACAGCGTATTAAGATAACTTTGCTGCCTCACTGGCTGCTGGGTGTCTGTTAAGCAACCATAGATTCCCCCACTAGCGCGGTTGCTTTTGAGGCAACAAAATGCTAACCTATCACGAGTTATGGTGTACGCCGTATTTTGAATGTTTCGGACATAGCCAAATTATTCGCGTTCTTATTTGCATACTTCTTAAGTATAAGTATAAGTAGCGCATAAAAATTAACCACAAGAGATTATATATACATACATTGTGTCAAAAAACTACCAAGAAATTGTAAATAAAACGCAAAATTCAAATATAAATAATACTTTCATGCGAACGATTATTCCAATCCTCGCAACGCACCACTGAGGTGTACCGAATTAAGGGGTTAGGAGTAGTCAGGGGCCGAAAAAATGAGAATTTCCAGTATTTTTTTTTGCTATTAAATAGTGTTATTTTACAAAAATAGTAATATGGCATTATTAAAGAATGTGTTGACTTGAAGTCACAAAAATTTCAAAAAAAAAAACCTTAATTTCCAAAGTTATAGTTGTTTGTGTTGACCCAGTTCCAAAAAAAGGTACTTGCGGTGAAAACCATAAGTCTTTGGAGATTCATCTAAAATCAATCAGACAAAAAAAATTAGTTTTATAAATAGATAATTCTGGGCCCGATCGAAGCATTTTTTTGTTTTTCAAAATTAACAAAATGTCGGACTCAGGAAATTCTTTTCTAAAATTTTGCGAAAAAATGAGCAATTGATTGGTCTTAAAAAATCGAAATTTTCGAAAAAAAAGTCCTTCGATCAGGCCCGAGTTTATTATGTATTCTAAAAGCTGTATAAATTTCATTAAAATCTACTGAGCGTTTTTCGAGTTACAGTTGTCACCAGTTCAAAAAAACATAGTTTTGAGAAAAACGCGTTTAAAGTTTCACACTAGCGCTTCGAAGTGCCCGAGCTCTTTTTGTTATTTGTCGAATAACTCAAAAACTAATTATCGGATCAACGTGGATATTGGACGAATGAATGAGAATAGAGAAAATATAAGAGAATATAAATTAGTAAAATTAGTGGACATCAACAATAAATGTACGGATTTAAGTTTACTGAGTTAAAAGTCATCTTCTTTAATTGTAATTTTTTTCTAACAAAGAAGTGTGACAATGCTTTCCTAATCATCTCCGGACTTATATAAGAGTCTAAAATAAATAATTTTATTAAGTATTTATTATATATCTCAAAGTGTACAGCTGACTTTCAAATTATTGAAATAATTATTCAAGTAAACTATTGTTATTTTACTTATAATGCTTTTAGGCAACAGAAATGTATGCATACCTCAGGAAACTATAATAGCTTTAGAACTACAAGGTGCGTTCCAAAGACAGGACTTTTTGAATGTAGTTCCCTCTGGTGGCGCCATCGATATGCCGACTGGTGCGTTAGAATCTGCTATCTCTATCGATTGTCCAGTGAGAATTTCACAATTTCAATTTGACATTTCATTGATTAGCAGTGAAGTTATTGCGTTTTAAGTGTCAGTAAATTTGAGTTATCGGTGCGAAAATGTGCCTCAAACAAAGAGACAACTTTAAATTTTGTTTTAAAATTGGTAAAACTTTTACTGAAAAGTTTCAATTGATGAAACAAATTTATGGCGATGATTTCCTATCCCATTGCAGAGTGCACGAGTGATTTCAACGTTTTCAAAGTGGTCGTGAAGACATAAATGGGGATCAACATGTGGGCCAATCAAAATCCGTGATCACTGGAAATTCCATCGACTCTGTGCGTGAGTTCATCAAAAATCAGTCGAAATCATCATTGAATTTCATGGCAATGGAATTGAACATCTCCAAAATATCGATTTATCGCATTTTCACCGAACATTTGGGCTTACGAAAGGTGTGTGCACGGTTTGTTCCGCACAAATTGACGGATGACCAAAAATTGCTCAGAATCCAACATTCGAAGGACGGTCAAGAGGTCAAAAAAGACGAAACTTCCTTTACAATATTCAGCAGTGTTGTGGAGTCCAAGACAGAATTGCTTAGCTGTTAGAATTGCAATCCAATTCTGATTTTCAATGGTGTCACAGAATCTGATTGGTTTTTTCGAACATACGCAAAACCAATTTACGAATCAGCTGCTTACTAATGTAACAAAACTTGCAAATGAATGGAAGCAATCCTAGTAAAGTTTTTAATGAGTTCCGAATTAAAGAAAAATTTGAAGAGATATCGTTTATCGAATAGTGACCGATCGTCTGGTAGATATGTATGTATATTGGGCAGAAAGCAAAAACTTTGACGCGCGATTTCTCGGTTTTTCATTTTCAAACTAAATTTTTGGAATTGGGGCAAATTTTATTATCTTTGGCATTAAATTATCTTCTATTTAATCTAAAAAAAAATTAAGAAAAGTTAAGTTTGAACATATGTTTAACAACATAAAGTAAAAATTTTTGGTCAAAAGCCACTTTCAAATTTTAAATTTTTTTAGAATTTGCACTTTTTCTTTGAAATTTTCCTAGTTTAACTTAAAAATAAGTTATTAACAAATATGAATCTCTTTGATTATTTTGTTTCCGATAGAAATTGCGACCTGCATACTGCCCGCAGTTCGATAAATGCACACGCGAGATGCGAGATTCGTATCCAAAAAAATTGCGTATGATATTTAAATACACATATAGCTATAAACCCTAGAAACTTCGCTTTAATCAATTATTTCTTTCCCGATTTTTAAAGCCTCTAAAGCAGGCTTCCCCTTAAATATCCGTATTTTTTTAAAACTCAATAATTAAGGCATTTCGTGTTTTATTCTTATGTTTTCTCCTATAGAAATAATGATAAATTAATTCGTAACAATAAAATTACTTGATTTCTTAACTTATATTTCAAATCTGTGTGCGACTATCTTCTTGCTTTTTTCTGACAATGCTCAATGGAAGACACCGGACGAGCCGAAACCCAAAAAATCGCGCATGGAGAAGTCAAAGGTGAAGACAAATGACGGCCAAAATGTTAATGCGGTATTCTACCTTGGAGTTTTGAAGCATTTGCTGCGCCGTATTAGACTTCGGCCCGAATATCGCGAAGATTGGCGTTTGTTGCACGATAAAGCGCTGTCTCATCGATCGACGCTTGCGACCGATTATTTAACGAAAATAACATTTTAACCATTAACCACTCCCCGTATTCACCTGATATGGTACCGTGTGACTTCTTCCTTTTCGGAAAAATGCATTTGCCGATGAAACATGAAAGAAATGCGTTATTCAGATGTAGAGGCTATCCAAAAGTCTTGCATCGGCACACTCGCGGCCATACCGGCCAACGAGCTAAAACACTCGTTCGACATGCTTTTGGACCGTGCAAAAAGCTGTATTGAAGCAGAAGGAGACCATTTTGAATAAAAAAAATTGATTTGGCCGAAAACCCCATTTGTTCTGTTTTTTTTTAAGTCCTGTTTACTTTGGAACACTCTTTGTATAAGTTATCTAAATATTAAAAAAAATTCAAATTGGCGTTAAAATTGTAAACACGTTTAAAAGAAATAAAAGCAAAAACAATTTAATTACAGCATGAATAAATAAACATATATTATGTGTACACCGGTATAGCGCAAATGCAAGTAAACTCAAATTTTTTTCAGGATAAGCTGGACACTTCGAAAGTCTTTTTTACATAGCAAGTTCAAGTCATTCCCAAACAAAAGCCAATGACAGACTGACTTGTGGCTACATGTGTGGGGTTAACAAGTATGTTTGTGATAAGTCATTACCTTGCGAATACAGACATCATAGACAACGAAAACACGTCACAAACTGTTTATAAAATTCCGGACATGGGAACAGAAGGCAGGTCACAGTTAAACACACATATTTGTATGCATGTATATCAAAAATTCTTGAACTTTCTGTTAACATATACATATATGAGTGGCAACACCATAAATAATAATTAGTTTTTAATTATCAATGCAACCATGCGTTTTGACATGTTGTCTATCCTATATTCTATTCTAAATATTGTAATATGTCAATCAACCATGGCAAGACTGTAAATATTTTGATATGTCATTAAATCTTCCCTTTTCTAATAAAACTGTCGAAGAGATAGCACGTGTCTACATTGGTGACCCCAGACAAAAAAATAATTTTTTAATAGTTAAATTGCGAAAATGATAAAAACGAGATCATCGGCGGATACTAATACCGACGTGGAACAGCTTCCACCGCAAAATACTTCACCACGAATTCCACTGGCGGCGATGTCGGAGGATAGCATTGAGGCTTACTTTTACTCGCTGGAGTTTTGGTTTGAATCCTCACGTGTTTACTCTGATACAGCCAAATTCAACATAGCACTTGCAAGCGTACCTCCGGAAAAATTACTAGAGATGCGTACTCTTATTGATGGTACACCAGTAACGGACAAATTTAGCTACATTCGTCGTAGAATCATCGAAAATTTCGCCGAGAGTCAACAACGCCGTCTTCAACGTGTTTTGAAAGAACTTCTACTGGGTGACCGAAGGCCTAGCGATTTGTACAATGAAATGTGACGAACAGCAGGTACCACGCTCAGCGAGAGCATACTACACGATCTCTGGGTTAGCCGCTTGCCACCGTACGCACAAGCAGCTATCATCGCCACTAGCGTTCCAATTAGCGACAAAACTAAAATCACTGATTCTATCACAGAATGCTTATCACTGAAGGACGGATGACAAATTTTTGAGGTTAGATCCGAATCGCAACCGCAGGGTGAGTTAAGTGCTATACGAAACGAAATTGCTGCTCTTTCGAAAACCGTAGGACAGTTAATGCGGAACGTTAAATCCACCGGACGGCAGCGCAGTAGATCTACGTCACGTGGGAGACCGGTAATTCAACATACGAACAATTTTTGTTGGTATTATGCAAAATTTGGTACAAATGCCACTAAATGTTGCCAACCATGCTCGTTCACTCCAGTATCCAGACCAAGTCAATAGACCAGCTCGGCTAATACCATATCAGAGCCCGGCAAACACTCTGATAATTCAACAGGTCGTCGCCTTTGCATTTACGACACTTCAGCCAGCAAAAATTAGTTTTTTAATAGATTCAGGAGCGGACATATCCGTCATACCGAGGTCGACGAAATTAGCTAGAGCACGTCCATCATCTTTGTCACTGTTTGCCGCAAATGGCTCTGCCGTAAAATAAATTAAATTAAATTTAAACCTACGCCGTGAATTTCTTTGGAAGTTCATAATCGCCGACGTTTCGCAGGGTTTACCTGGTGCAGATTTCTTAAGTCATCATGGCTTGATCATCGATTTACCCTGGTCAAAACGTCGTGTTTAGTAACACAACATAGACATCCAACAAATATATCCACTATAAATTTCACGCAAAATTTTTCGGACATTTTAAAGGAATTCTCTGACATCACATGTCCGTCACGACTTGGTATACGTACAAACACGTCAGTAGTTCATCATTTTTCAACTACTGGCCCACCTGTATGCGCACGACCACGACGCTTATCATCGGAAAAACTCGTAGCTGCACGTGCAGAATTTGAACTCCTGATCAAGCTCGGTATTTGTCGTTCTTCGAATAGCAGCTGGGCCAGTCCCTTGCATAAAGTTCGCAAAGCCGATGGTTCTTGGAGACCCTGTGGTGACTATAGGGGTTTGAATGCCAACAGGATTCCTGACCGCTATCCGATACCATTCCTTCAAGACTTTTCAACAATCCTAGCAAATAAAATTATATTTTCGAAAATAGATTTGCAGAAAGCGTTTCATCAGGTGCCGATTCACCCCGATTATATCTGTAAAAGCGCCATTACGACGCACATTGGGGTAAAATGTGCCAATTTTGGAGATTAATTCAAAAATCCAAATTCAAGGTACAAGTAAATTTTTAGTATCAAACAAAAGTAGATAAAATTCTACATCGCTAACTGAACAAATATTTGGGAAAAAATTTACAGTTTTCTTGTAATATTCTCTGAAAATTGCAAGTTTATTTCTTTTTGTATGCGCACAGTGATATACGTGATTTTTTTCATTTTTCGAAGTTTTTTATTTTCTTTAACTGGACAAGTCTTGAGAAAATTGCAATCTGGCCTTCTTGTTCAGGTAATTTAGTAAATACAAAAAGATTTAATTTGTGTTTTTACGTGTCTCTAAGTATTTTAACTTTTTTTTGGGCGAAAGCCTTAAAATATTGGGATTTCGACCTTATATGCAGAGATATAGTTGTGAGTTAAGCGGGGTAAAGCAAATCTTGTTTCATTCCTGTAATCTATGGCTGTTGTAGTTTATTTTTGTAAAAAAAAAGTTGCGCCAATACTGCGCACTTTCTCAGTATATGCATTTCTTTATGCGAACTGCCTGGTCAAATATACACGAATTTCTCAAGGCAGAAGAAGAACAAATACAGCAATTGCAATAAAAAGGTTTGTTATTGTTTTTGTTGTTCAGTGGATGCCTGTTTGCTTTGTTCACATCCTACGTTACGATTAGCGGCAGTTTAAATGCATAAGAACATATTCCGGAATAGTCTAAAATTCGCGTTTTACTTACATATGTATAATAATAAACATCATCACATACATTTTTGAAATAAAATTTTGATTTCTTACATTTTGTAATAATTAATTAATACGGCATAAGGTTCTTATCTAAGGTTAAGGGTATATGTAAAAACATGATAACCGACATTGTTTTTTCCCGCTCAATTTTTATTACTAATGTTTTTATGTCATGTGCAGTCGAGAGAAATAACAATAGTGATGTATATTTAACTAACATGGTAAAAGCGATACCGACATTGACTACATTTAAAGAGGATAAAAATATTATTATCTTCCTTATAGGAACCAGTTCTAATGTAATTTGGGTTCCTCGTCAAAGTCTTTATGACATAATGAAAAACTCTGGCTGTGATAAATTTAATGAAAAATTTGAATTTTTAAAAGAGCAATTGAAAAAGCGTATTGAGCCATCTGATGAATTTATAAAAGAGTTTGATAACAGGATAAAAACCTTTATTAGTCAATTTAAAACTCGTTGGAGCAGTGCCAATAGGCATGAAGAGCGTTTCTTTAGATTAAATCAAAGTTGGCTGGATTCTTCGATAGGTTTCACCCATTTACAAGGAATGAAACGTGGCCGCAAAGAACTTTCATTTGAAGAATCAAATGAGAAAACGAAGCAAAAAAAAGTAAATTTTTAAGAGATAGTGTGCCTTTGCCTTTATTAGCTTATGCTGAACAAATGAGTTTTAGAGCTTCAGGGCAAGTGGAAGCGTCAAACATAGTGAAAGAGGTTGCAAGTTCACCATCGAGAGCGAAAAAATTTCATAAAAGTATTGCCAAATCATCACTATCACAGCAAATGTCCAAAGAAGACGCTTTATTTGTTTTGGTGGAAGCAAAGTTATCTCGACAACAGTACAATGTTATAAGGCAATCTGCTCCAGATAGGTTTCCTTGCTATTCATATGTCCAATCAGCAAAAAAGGATTGTTATCCTAGACGTGAGAGCATGCATTTTTGCGAGATTTCAGCACAAGTAAGCTTGCAAGCCCTTTTAGACCATACCACTGAGCGTATAACTTTAGCCCAAAATAACGTAATTAAAACATTGAACTATGAAGAAATGACGAATTTATGCTTGTACACTAAGTGGGGATTCGATGGAAGCTCTGGACACAGCTCATATAAGCAAGCATACCATAATCCGGCTGCAAATGATTCACCAGTTTTCATCACCCGTATTGTTCCAATCAGGTTGATTTGTGGAACCAAAATTATGTGGCAAAATCCGCGCCCAGCTTCTACCAGGTTCTGCAGGCCTTTAAAAATTGAATTTGTAAAAGAGTCCACAGCTGTTTCTAGAACTGATAACGAAAGAGTTGGTATAGAAATACGAAATCTTGTTAATTCGGTTATACCTTATGGAAATAAATATTTGGAAGTTAAACACAATTTAATTTTATCTATGGTTAATGGAAAAGTACGCAACGCATTAACAGAAACAACATCTACACAAAAATGTTATTTATGTGGAGCTAGCTCGAAAGATTTTAATAAAATTGATGAAATGGTGAAGAAAGTTGTAAAAACAGAAAATTTACAATTTGGGCTTTCAATACTTCATGGGTGGATTAGGTTCTTTGAATGCCTTCTCCACTTATCATATAAATTGTCTATAAAAAAGTGGCAAGCTCGAACAGAAAGCGAGAAACTATTAGTTTCGGAAAATAAAGAACGGATTCAAAAAGGATTTAAAGATAAAATTGGTCTGATTGTTGACCAACCGAAACCTGGCTTTGGGAATTCTAACGATGGCAATACAGCTAGGCGTTTCTTTCAAAATCCCAAGATGTCAGCAGCAATTACTAAAGTTGACATAAATTTGATTAAAAAGATGCATACAATACTCGTAGTTGTTTTTAGTGGGAACGATATTGAGGTACAGAAGTTTCGTGACTACACTTTAAATACAGCAAAATATTTCGTAGAATATATGGTATAACATGCCTCCAACACTTCACAAATATTTTATCCATGGACCAGAGATAATATCGCACACTATGTTGCCAATCGGACAAAGCAAATGAAGACATATTTAACAGACTTTTAATCAGTTCTGACTCCGTTATATAAACCACAAGAAAATTTCCAAAAAAAAAGTGCAGGATTTACCCGAAGAAGCATTAGAGTTGATCGTGATAGAGAGTGGCAATAATAATGAAGTTGATGATGACGATGATGATGAAGGCGATGATAAAAGTTCAAGCGGAGACGACAATGATCATGAATATGATTATAGTGATGAAGAAACAGTTTATATATTTTAAATAAAATTTGGAGCTTAAAAAAATTAAAAATTTAGAAAACCGATGTTCAGCATATTTTTGTTTTTTAAGATATAAAAAAAAACTATCAAAAAACTCGACTTGCATTATTTTCTTACTTCTTTATGATTAATTAACTAAAAAGAAATAACTTTTCCATAACTAGAAGACTTGTGGGGATTAATCTCCATTTAATTGAGTACCATTTACCCCACTGTGCGACGCCGTTTGGACTTTTTGAATTTACTCATATGACGTTTGGATTAAGGAACGCTGCGCAGACGTTCCAGCGTTTAATTAATGAAGTACTTAGAGGCTTGGATTTTACATTTGCGTATTTAGATGATGTTTGCATGGCATCAAAATCGATTGATGAACACAAACAACATCTTCGTATTGTATTTAACCGTTTTCGATATTATAATTTAACAATCAATGTTGCCAAATCGCAATTCGGAGTATCTCAACTCGATGTTTTAGGCCATACAATTACGAAAGACGGTATTCGCCCATTGCCAAGCCGTGTCGAAGCACTAACAAACATGAAACCGCCCAAGATTGCAAAAGAGCTTAAACGTTTTTTGGCAATTCACAACTTTTATCGGAGATTTCTTCCAAACGCCTTAGAGTTACAAGGACCTCTATTCGCCATGATTCCTGGAAATAAGAAAAACGACAGCACCATCTTGGATTGGAATGAAGATACCAAACGTCATTTTGAAGCTGCGAAAGCCCAACTAGTAAAATGTGTTATGTTAGCTCATCCACTACCTGGAGCAGTCTTAAATCAAATGGTACATGACAAACTTCAGCCATTAGGATTTTTCTCAAGGAAGTTTTCATCAACTGAAATGCGATACAGTACGTATGACCGTGAGTTGACCGCGCTATACAGAGCCGTCCGTCATTTTCGTTACATGTTAGAAGGTCGTAGCTACCACATTTACACTGACCATAAGCCACTTATATTCGCATTCCGACAACAACTGCATAAGGCTTCAGATCGTCAAGTTAGGCAATTGGATTTCATATCGCAAATCACTACTGATATTCGACATGTTCAAGGTAAAAGAAACGTAACTGCTGATCTATTATCGCGAATTCATTCACTTACGACCGCCATTATTGACTACGACGCCGTCACCGTGGGCCAAGAGAACGATGAAGAGCTACTAGCACACCTAAATGGCAGCATTCGACACTCACTAAAATTAAAATCTTTTATATTACCTCCAAGTACTAAAACGGTTTTTTGTGATATATCTACAGGACGAATTCGTCCCTTTGTAACATCAAAATTTCGCAGAATAAATCCGCGATTTACGCGATAGCCAGATGCCATTCCGGTTCCCAACATGACAGCTCCAGTTGTAGCAAAGGCCTTGCTAACAGGCTGGATTTCCCGTTTTGGAGTACCCATCGACATAACGTCGGATCTTGGTCGTCAATTCGAAAGCGCCGTATTTAAACAACTGCTAAACTATTTGAGAGTGACCCATTTAATAACAACCCCGTATCATCCACAATGTAATGGACTAATAGAACGATGGCATCGCACATTAAAGTCTGCCATTTTATGTCATAAAGTGGATCAGTGGACAGCCTATTTACTTCTTATACTACTTGGACTGCGTTCAACATTTAAAAACGACTTCGGGTCCACTCCTTCTGAATTGGTATATGGAACATCATTGCGATTATCTTCAGAGCTTTTCATCGAACAACCCAGTAACCAGAGCCAAACGGAATCCTTAGTGGAGCTCCGTCGTATCATGCGAGAGCTGCGTCCTGTTAGTACAGCCTGGCACACTAACCAAAAAGTTTTCGTTCATGGCGATCTCAAGTCTTGTGATCATGTCTTCATCCGCAATGATTCAGACAGACCGTCTCTATCAGCACCTTATATGAGACCCTACAAAGTTTTGAGCCGCTCATCTAAGTATTTCGAAGTGGAAACAAAGGAGAATAAAGTTAAAGTTTCCATTGATTATCTAAAGCCAGTTTTCATCACACCACCTACGACTACGACGGAGGAGGGTACTGTGGCAACACCATAAATAATAATTAGTTTTTAATTATCAATGCAACCATGCGTTTTGACATGTTGTCTATCCTTTATTCTATTCTAAATATTGTAATATGTCAATCAACTATGGCAACACTGTAAATATTTTGATATGTCATTAAATCTTCCCTTTTCTAATAAAACTGTCGAAGAGATAGCACGTGTCTACATATATTTATGAAGTTAATGAATCTTTCATATATATAAGTTAAAATACACAAATACACATGCATATGTACATAACAAAGTGGCCATTCAAACACTTATAGTAATTGACCTTGTCAGCTTATGACACACAATTTAAGAGCACTTTTAAACATATAAATTGATATGACTGCTTAAAAACTTTGTTAGTTGAATAAATAGAGTACGATAAGAATAAAATGTCCGTTTAATTATAACATATTGTTCAGAATATTTAAAGTTCAATTGCTAAATATACTAGTATAGATATTAATAACTAATGCCGTCTTTATAATGTTCATCATTTAATTCTGTACAGAGATTTACCATTAACATTTAATTTGGTTGAGTAAAAGGACATACTAAATGTGGCGGCAGAAAAAAAATATTTTTGGATATTAAAAAAAAACGCGACATATCAATTATTTTTAAATTTGGAGGAATATATGTAAGAATACTCAAAAAAATTTACAACATTTGTTTCCTGGTAATCTATGCAGCGAATTTCACATCAAGTGAACTTCTCAATTTCTATTTTAACAGTCCGATACAAGAAATTATCTGGAATAGGTTGAGTTCTTTCAAATTATAAATTACCTTGGGGTTTTAACTGTAAATTTTTTTAATATTTTCTATTCGTCTGGCTTGTTTATATTAAAAAAAAGTCTGATTGTAAAATTAAAACTGATTTCAAAGCTCCTTATTATTATCGAGCTTTTAAGCCTCTATCTTTTTAGGAACACATACGGAAAAAGTAGTGCTTCAGTAGCCATGTTCAACTTTCTGACACTTGCAACTGTTGCAAATGCTTCATCGTACCTAAATGTACGCTTATATACAAATATATATGTACATGAGCAAAACAAAAGTTACCACAAACAATCAAGCGAAACATATGCAAGATTCAATTTTTCGTTTGAGTAAAGACTGATGCTTTTAGTATCCTCGTTGCTCTATTATCATTCATTTTTGTTGTTGCTTTGACAGTTGAGGCAGGCAATAAATTTGATTTGCATATACATTGTGAATGAGTGCATGGAAAGCACATCATACCCTAAAGCATCTAAACACACTACCGATTTTTCCAAAAGCTTCTTCTGCAGTCAACAATTATGCAACAATAGAGCAGTAAAGCAAACATGGGCACATGGAGTGAGTGCATCCGGTTTGCAAACGTTAAGGAGTGCTGGGAAATGAAATGACGTCACAACTATTAACTTTTCTCAAAAATTCCTTTAAACTGAATCATCGTCAATAGCATAGATAATAGATTTTTAAACAAGGTATCTTTTCACTGCTCATAAGAGGACTCAATATATAAAATTAATGTACCTAAATGTTTAATTAAATTAACTTAATCTTGTTATTAAACTACTGATGCTTGAAGATGGTCCTTCAGCCGATTTTATTATAGGAATGAAACATACTTATTTGCCCACAATACCACAAAAGAATTTACTTTAGTAGTTGAAGCCTTACGTAAGATATGTTTATCTTAAGAATGTTAATCTTAAAGAATTCCTCCCTTTCATAATATGTATAATACATTCGACCTAGATAGCTAAACTCTATATACTGGTGTGTTTGGTCTCGTTTTGCTAAGATAAACATATCTTACG
This sequence comes from Bactrocera zonata, assembly GCA_037783105.1. NCBI lineage: Eukaryota > Metazoa > Arthropoda > Insecta > Diptera > Tephritidae > Bactrocera > Bactrocera zonata. Next base: position 42,562 of record JBAWJQ010006513.1, read on the forward strand.
TAAGGCTTCAACTACTAAAGTATTTCTTCATTATAATGCTTAACGCTTCATATATAAAGTTGATTAAGAAGGATTATACGTTTCAGAAAACTCATTAACGATAAATAAAATTGTGTGGGCACTCGATATTGGCACCTGATACAACCATGAGATAGAAACCTCTACACATAATTTCACTTATGCACTTATTCAGAATACAAGACTAAAATTTCGATACCTAATCAGAGAAATCAAATACAGGGAAGGTTCGACGTCGAGAAGCTGCAATTACAAGCGACAGTTAAACAGATTTCTACTCAACTTGAATTCCTGCTATCTGAGAACACTCATCAGCAATGGGTTCAAGACGCGATCATACTCTTGTAGAACCCAAAGTTGTGATCTAGTAGCTGATGTTCAGAGCATACGACAGTTCTGGAACACTTCTTACACCTGTTGAGTGGAAGCGAAAGTGTACCATCTGGAGATGGCAAACCCGATTCCCCAATCGAAGACGATGAAGCAGACGTTCCATTACTTAACAGAGTACCGGCCGAGCTATTCAAATATGGCGGTAATGAATTAACAAGTTTATGCATCAGCTTCTTTGCAAGGTATGGTGTAACGAACACATGTCCCACGATTGGAACCTGGTGTGCTTTTTCCAATTCACAAAAAGGGGACCCCACAACATGCGGCAATTATCTTATGATAAGACTATGTAAGTGGACATTGAGTAAAAACACAAGCTCCGCCAGGGCTTGAAAGAATATATATGTGGTGGCAACCACATTACCAAAATGCAGCCCTGACGAATTTCCTTCATTACTGACGTTTCCACTGTCCTTCGTGTCAGCGCCCGCTTTGTCTGTAATGCATACAGAAGATATCCTTCTTCTATCTTTTGCGCTTGCTAAGCACACACGTGTTTTAACGACTCGTGCAACTTAACCAATTCCTATATAACAAAGTTGAGAAACGAAATAAATAAAAGTTTTAAATTAACCACTCGACATAAGAAGATTTATTTAAGTTCTGCAATTAAGTAATCGCATCAATTGGTGACCCCGCACGTTAGGAACATTTCAAGCAGCCATAACCTAAATTAACGCTGCAATCGCACTTTCAACACCACATTTCAACGCAAAATGTCTCTAGACGACTCAATCAGCGCTCCGTCGCAATCAAACATTCAGATTTCTAGGGAAACCTCCATCAAAGCTCCACCATTTTACAGCGAAAAACCTGCGTTGTGGCTTGCGCAACTCGAGTCGCAATTCAGAATGCGGAGCATTATAACAGAAGTCGACAAATTCCACGTAGCCGTGCCTTTAATTGACACTAGATCAGCCTCCACAGTCGAAGATATAATTTTGGCACCACCTATCCATACAGAGAACTTAAAGAGGCACTTACTGCACGCTTCTCAAAATCTAAAGAAGCTAACCTTATACAATTATTGGACGGAGAGAGCCTAGGTGACAAAACTCCAACGAATTTTATATAAAGAACCAGATATAGAGCTATATTGCAACGTTTCTACCGGGATTTTACGCCCTTACGTGCCAGCACCATTAAGAAAACAAGTTTTTGACTCGTTGCATTCTCTGGCACACCCAGGACAAAGAGGCTCCAGAAAACTTATCGCAGAGCGCTATGTATGGCCATCTATCAACAAAGACTGCCGAGACTGAGCAAAAACTTGCATTGCGTGCCAGCAAAATAAAATAACGAGACATAACATCTCACCCATATCAAACTTTGAACAACCAACCCAACGTTTCCAGCATGTTCACGTCGATTTAATAACTTTGCTTCCATCAAAGGGGCTTCGATACTGCCTTACTGCTGTCGATCGCTTTACCCGATTTCTAGAAGCCATACCGCTAGAAGACGCACGAGCCGACACTGTGGCACGTGCATTCATGCTGAACTGGATCGCCCGCTATGGCGTGCCAGCCAGAATCACTTCAGATCAAGGTATGCAGTTCCAATCAGATCTTTTTAATAAACTCAATAACCTCCTGGGTGCAAGACACATCGCAACCACGACTTACCACCCACAAGGAAACGGCCTCGTTGAGAGACTTCATCGTCAGCTTAAAGCAGCATTACTCTGTCACAACGAGTCGTGGTACGACGCTCTACCAGCCGTCCTGCTAGGGCTTCGATCGGCCTGGAAGGAGGACATCGGGCCTACCCCGGCGGAATTAGTTTACGGCGAAACCGTTCGCCTACCTGGAGAATTTCTCGCACCATCCTCACGAGACCTCAGCGCACCTGAACTCATAAAAGTTCTGCAAAATCACTTCCGTAGACTTACACCTGCAGAAATGTCACGCCACGCTAAGTATCGCGTTTTTAAATTCAGGGACTTGGATCACACTAGCCACGTTTTTGTCCGCCGCGGACAAATTGGTCCTTCATTTAGCCATCCATACGACGGCCCGTTCACCGTTCATATCAATGGAAAAGACATCCCAGTTTCTATCGATCGTTTGAAACCGGCGCACATCGTAGCGAAGGATCAAGGAACACTCGACCACTCGGACGTAGCAGGCCAAAACGCTAAAACGAGGGAAAAACAAAAAAAACACGTTCATTTTGCAACCTAATTTATTTCACAAAGAAGGGGAGACATGTGGTGGCAACCACATTACCAAAATACAGCCCTGACGAATTTTCTTCATTACTGACGTTTCCACTGTCCTTCGTGTCAGCGCCCGCTTTGTCTGTAATGCATACAGAAGATATCCTTCTTCTATCTTTTGCGCTTGCTAAGCACACACGTGTTTTAACGACTCGTGCAACTTAACCAATTCCTATATAACAAAGTTGAGAAACGAAATAAATAAAAGTTTTAAATTAACCACTCGACATAAGAAGATTTATTTAAGTTCTGCAATTAAGTAATCGCTTCATATATAGTAAATAATTCATAATTTCATAAAAAATTCACCTTGATTTTTGATCACAGTACATATCAGAACTATAAGCTAGACCTAGTAATTCACTAAAATGAAATTAAAACAGCCAAGTTGAAGATATGTAGTGACAATGATCAGATAAAAGAGCATTTGTAATTACTTATTTGTTTTCGTTGTCTGACGAAACAGGATGGAAAAAATGGATTTTTGGGGAAACAAGATAATATAAGAATGCCATATAAAAGGAGCGAACCAAACCAGAAACTGAATTATATGGTCACGGAATGAGCAATTTAGTATAGAAGGGAACTTGCAAGCAATTGACAATGAATGAAACTACAAATAAAAAGCGACAAACAATTAACAGTGGATCAAAAAGAACAAGTAAATAGAAATCGTAGAGATAAGAAATGTATGGAAAATAAACGAAAGTGATAATGACTAAGTGATAAGTTAATAAAAATATATGCACGAAACTTGGAATAATTGAACGCTGCTAACTAGAAGAAGAAAAATCACGGTAACATAGTGCAATAACGCGGAAAAGCATACAAGCAAACAAGAATGACATACAAATTCCTTCACGGTGTAAAATAACTAGAAAAGCAGTAACAAAGTGGCCAGTTGTGTGTCCCTGTGGTATGCAGAAACATTTAAGAAACTTTTATTTATAGATGAAGCTTAGCAAAGTTATTTTTGACAAGCAAGTTCATATTTTCACATATTTTACTCTCGCAAAGTAAAGTGATACAAAATATTACCGGATATATACATAGGGAAATTCAGTATTTACAATTATTAAGATTTCTTACATACTACCCGAAAGATATGGTATAAAGTTAATCGAAATTTTTTTTTATTTATGCTGATCTCTCCTACGGAGTGTAGGTCTTCCTATTCCTTTGCTTCCCTCGGCGGGTACAACTCATTGTTCCATCAACTGTGGTAGTCACCGTTGCCAATGCGCATAAGACCATACAACCATTCTCTCGACTCCTCAGATGTTGTCACCGTCCACGCCTCTGCACCATATAGCAGGATGGAAATAACGAATGACTTATAGAGTTTGGTCTTTATTCGTCAAGAGAGGACTTTCTCAATTGCCTACTAAGTCCGAAGTAGCACCTGTTCGCAAGGGTTACTCTCCGTTGGACTTCGAGGCTGACGTTGTTGTTGGTGTTAATGCTGGTTCCAAGTTACATGAAATTATCTACGACTTCAAAGTTATAACTGTCAACAGTGACGTGGGAGCCAAATTGCGAGTGCGACGACTGTTAGTTTGATGACAGGAGATATTTTTTCTTGTCCTCGTTCCCTACCAGATCTATTTGCTTCGCTTTAATGGAGGATGGAGCCATGTGAGGAAAGTTCTCAGAGCGACATTTACTTGGAATGGAAGAAATTATTATTTTCCGTATCATTGAAGCACCTTTCAACTTCCGGTCTTAGACCAATTATCATGGGGGTAAAAGACATCCATTTGAAGGCAAGCTAAAGTGAGAAGGCGAAACATCTCCTCCACAGGGTTGTGCGCTGGGGTTGGGATCCGCCGCCTAAAATAAAACGCCCACAGTGAAAATATCAAAACAGCGTTTTCCTAATTTTAAGCTTAAAAAACTGTGTACTCGTCTAGTTTCATAAGCTGCATAACATACATATGAGCATTTGGTAAGAAGCGAGTATGGCTAATAAAGTTGCAAAAACAGCAACTATAACTCTTTCATTCATTGAAATTAGTTAAGAAGCAAAGAAAAGCCTAGGTAACATTGGTCCCCTATATGTATTAGTAACTGTTTAAGTGCATATTCTCGGTACTACAACGATATTTTGCAGCTACTTAACGCTTGAGTGCAAAGCAATATTTAGTATAGGGATACTCTCCCGAAGCGAATGATTTATTTAATTAAAATAGTAATTGCAAGAAGCTTAGCATCCAAACTTCTCCCATTAAGCATCATTAAACATACAAACATGTATACAGCATGTTTATATATTCATGTGTTTAAATGCTTATTAACCCTCTAAAAGACAGCACTTAAATGGAGCAAGCTACTTGGCTGATAAATACGCAGTATGCAGTTAGATATATTTTAGCCAATTCTACAGTGTTTCGAATAAGCTTTACTGGTTTCCAAATGGAAACTTTTTAAACTTAATTTTAAGCCTGAATAGCTATGGCTATAGCTTAAGGAGAGCACTGTAGTAGTCGGCATTCGCGTCGATGCGTTAGAAGAACCGGCGCATTACTCTCACTAATTTCATTGCTATACTTTTCCTCCTTTTGATACTTCTGGCAACGTTTCGAACTGTTGTGAAAGTTAGAAGGTACTGTAAAATTCATTTGCTAGTTCACTGAAACCAGCTTAATAGCCCTGACAGACGACAGCGTTAATTTGCATTATCGAGCTTAATTTGCATTAACTTCTGCATTTGACCAATGTTAATGCAAATAAGTAATTCACAAAAATTTCGTGCATTTAGCTGAATTTACCAAATTTGAGTAGGCAACACTGGCTAAAAATTACCGATTTCTGTATTGTTTGACAGATGTCGCTTGAAGTCTGCCGCCTCCTTTGCGTTTACAGCATCAGAGGTTATTAGTCTTTTTATTGCGTATTAAATTATGTATATACATATATTAAAAAACACAAGTTTTAATATTTTTAGATGGCAGAAGATAAAGAACGCACACTTTGCTATCCATTTTTTCAATATTCTTTACTTTTTCGCACACTTTTTTCGAGTAACAATCAAACAATGCATTTAATTGCACTTTATTATCTTTTAACATTTTTAATAATAAACGAATTTTTTCGATAAATTTATATTGACTTTCTAAAAATATTAAAATTGCTATTAATAATTTTTTTCCATTTTTATTTTACTTTTTTTTTTACTATATAAACAAATTTCACAATCAGCTGTATAAAGGCACAATTCTGCCTTCTGTCACTAAAAAATTTAAATGCGCATTAGCGAGTCTTAATGCGCATTAATTTTGTTCGTCTGTCAGGGCTATAAAATTGACCAACACTTAACCCTTCCGCGGACACACGAAATTTAGTAAATGTTATCAGAATGACACATGCATTTATTTGGCTTATAAAACCGATAATTGAATTCCGATTTCAGTTTTGGGTTTGTGGTTTATTGAATATTTAATTTTTACTCAAAACAAAAAAATTATAGTATGTCGACATACAACGACGTGTCCTAGTTAGGGATTTTGATTTGTTATAGGGACACGTCGGATATGCTCGACGTCGGACAGAGCCGACATGTCCTATTTCATGTCGGCATATACCGACGTGTTCAATTTAACCCATTCGTTGTGTCGGATTATGCCGACGTGTCCGCGAAAGGGTTAAGACCGCACATTTGTTGAACATATAATATGAGAACACTAGTACATATATTCAATAACACTATCTTGTTCGTTTTTTCATAGATGAAGCTTATTGTAACTATAATAAATAATGTTAACATATTTTGGTGAAGAAATTGCATATTAAAGTTATTATGTTACTTTACTCCATAAAAGTCATGAAGGCCTTTTACGTGATATTAAAACATTATTCCCTTTCGATTTGTATTTATCTATTATTTTTATCTTATTCGAACATTAGTATATATAAATATATAAGTTTACTATAAAAATATGTAATTTCATATCAAATGAACGATCGAATAGTGTTGGTATATCTCAAAGGGAGTGTGCTAGGCTCAACAATGTATATATATTATATGGAGAGTGAATTGGATGGATATGGACTTTCTAACAGGTGTAACATATTGTCATTGCCTTTTGCGAATAATAAGGCCCTAACATACCATTAAAAATTCTATTTGAGCATACTAGTGAAGCACTTAGCTTTGCTTAAAGTACAGGTAGACAGCTAGCTATACTGAGACCAAAAGATCGTGTCAACCGAAAGAATAATACCTTATCGAAATACCACATTACCAATTAAGTTCTTGTAAAGAATACATATTTATAATTAGTGAAAGGTTTTATAGCTTCGGTGTCACTGGATTTAGCGCTTTAAATACGAAATCCTGTTTCTTATTATCGAAAACCGATAATCTTTTTACTCACTCCTTTGGTATCTTTCTTCAATCTTTTTACTCTTCTTTTTCCGCTCTTTTAACTAATTTTCTTCCATACTTCCGCCGACTTTCTAAGAAATTACGTTTTAAGACTGAGCTTTATAGGCTTGAATCAAAGTATTTATCCAAGTAAATATGAAAAATTAAAATTTCATATGACGTTTACCAATTGAGATAAATAGGCAAAAATTTATAAACTTTGTAACACATATGTTTATATGTATATAAAGTGTAATATTTTTAATAATTTTCATACATATAGTACATTGTTATTTTTGGTTTCGAATTATACCTTATATATGTATTTCATAAGCTTACTTAAATATCCAACTTAGTTATATATGTAACTAAGTTTAAATACTTTTAAAATATATCTTTATTCCCATAGCGATCTACCTGTCCTACTTCAAACATCATTATTTTTTTAGGGGTTTTTAGTTAATTTGGTGAAGAAATTAGAAAAATATAAAGCCCACAAAACGAATAAATCAAAACAAAAGCATACAAATATCTTCGTTGATTTGACCACCCTCTAGTCGCACTTTAGTACAACGATTGAAGCATTTGGTTGGCTGTGCAGAGCGTTTACATTTGTGAAGATGAAGTGAGAGATGGCGATTTAAGCTGTGGCAGTAGTAATAGTAATAGCAGAATATGAAGCAAACGTATCAATGTACTCTGACTTTAAATAGTGTATTTATCGGATTGGAGTGACAGGAATTTTCTAATATGGAGAGCAAGCTTCATTTCATCTTTCATAACCAAATAGAGATGAAATTAATTTAAAGATTTGGTTCTTCTTCTTCTTTACTGGCGTAGGCACCGCTTACGCGATTATAGCCGAGTCAACAACAGCGCGACACTCGTTTCTTCTCTTCGCTACGTGGCGCCAATTGGATATTCCAGGCGAAGCCAGGTTCTTCCAACAGAGTGGAGGTCTTCCTCTTCCTCTGCTTCCCCCGGCGGGTACTGCGTCGAATACTTTCAGAGCTGGAGTGTTTTCATCCATCCGGACAACATGACCTAGCCAGGGTAGCCGCTGTCTTTTAATTCGCTGAACTATGTCACTGTCGTCGTATATCTCGTACAGGTCATTGTTCCATCGAATGCGATATTCGCCGTGGCAACGCGCAAAGGACCATAAACCTTTCGCAGAATTTTTCTCTTGAAAACTCGCAACGTCGACTCATCCGTTGTTGACATCGTCCAAGCCTCTGCCACCTTATAGCAGGGCGAGAATTAGGAGTGACTTATAGAGTTTGGTTTTTGTTTGTCGAGAGAGGACTTTGATTCTCAATTGCCTACTCAGTCCGAAGTAGCATCTGTTGGCAAAAGTAATCCTGCGTTGGATTTCTAGGCTGACATTGTTGATGGTGTTTACGCTGGTTTCTAAATAGACGAAATTATCTACAACTTCAAAGTTATGACTGTCAACAGTGACGTGAGAGCCAAGTCGCGAGTGCGACGACTGTTTGTTTGATGAGGGGAGATATTTCGTCTTGCCCTCGTTCACTACCAGACCTAATTGTTTTGCTTCCTTATCCAGTCTGGAGAAAGCAGAACTAACGGCGCGGGTTTTGAGGCCGATGATCAATATCATCGGCATACGACAGCAGCTGTACACTCTTATAGAAGATTGTACCTGCTCGATTAAGTTCTGCAGCTCGAATAATTTTCTCCAGCAGCAGATTGAAGAAGTCACACGATAGGGAGTCGCCTTGTCTGAAACCTCGTTTGGTATCGAACGGCTCGGAGAGATCCTTCCCGATCCTGACGGAGCTTTGAGTGTTGCTCAGCGTCAGTTTACACAACCATATTAGTTTTTCGGGGATATCAAATTCAGACATTGCGGCATAGAGGCAGCTCCTTTTCGTGCTGTCGAAAGCAGCTTTGAAATCGACAAAGAGGTGGTGTGTGTCGATTCTCCTTTCACGGGTCTTTTCCAAGATTTGGCAGATGGTGAATATCTGGTCGGTTGTTGATTTGCCAGGTCTAAAGCCACACTGATAAGGTTCAATCAGTTTGTTGACGGTGGGCTTTAATCTTTCACACCACACGCTCGATAGTACCTTATATGCGATGTTGAGGAGGCCTATCCCACGGTAGTTGGCGCAGATTGTGGGTCTCCCTTTTTATGGAATGGGCAAATCACACTTAAATTCCAATCATTGGGCATGCTTTCGTTCGACCACACTTTAGAAAGAAGCTGATGCATGCCCGTTACCAGTTCTTCGCCGCCGTGTTTGAATAGCTCGGCTGGCAATCCGTTGGCCCCTGCCGCTTTGTTGTTCTTCAGACGGGCAATTGCTATTCGAACCTTTTCATGGTCGGGCAATGGAACGTCTGCTCCATCGTCATCGATTGGGGAATCGGGTTCGCCTTCTTCTGGCGTTGTACGTTCACTGCCATTCAGCAGGCTGGAGAAGTGTTCCCTCCATAATTTAAGAATGCTTTGGGCATTGCTGACTAGATCACCTTTGGGAGTTCTACAAGTGTATGCTCCGGTCTTGAAACCTTCTATAAGTCGCCGCATCTTTTCGTAGAAGTTTCGAGCATTACCCCTGTCGTCCAGCTTATCAAGCTCTTCGTACTCACACATTTCGGCCTCTTTCTTTTTCTGTCTAGAAATGCGTCTTGCTTCCCTCTTCAACTCTCGGTATCTATCCCATCCCGCACGTGTTGTAGTCGATCGTAACGTTGCGAGGTAGGCAGCCTGTTTTCTCTCCGCTGCGACACGGCACTCCTCGTCGAACCAGCTGTTCTTTTGCACTTTCCGAAAACCAATGGTTTCGGTTGCAGCTGTACGTAAGGAGTTTGAAATGGCGTCCCACAGTTCCCTTATACCGAGTTGTGTACGAGTGCTCTCAGAGAGCAGGAGTGCAAGCCGAGTAGAAAAGCGTTCGGCTGTCTGTTGTGATTGCAGCTTCTCGACGTCGAACCTTCCTTGTGTTTATTGGCGTGCGTTTTTTGCTGCACAGAGGCGGGTGCGAATTTTGGCTGCAACAATATAGTGGTCCGAGTCGATGTTAGGACCTCGGAGCGCACGCACATCTAAAACACTGGAGACGTGTCTTCCGTCTATCACAACATGATCGATCTGGTTGGTGGTTTTTCGATCCGGAGACTGCCAGGTAGCTTGATGAATCTTCTTATGCTGGAATCTAGTACTACAGATAACCATATTTCGGGCCCCGGCGAAGTCGATCAGCCTCAACCCATTTGGGGATGTTTCCTTCCGTAGTGCCAAAGATACCTTCTTTGCCCACCCTGGCGTTAAGGTCGCCAAGCACGATTTTGACATCGTGGCGGGGGCATCTCTCATAAGTGCGCTCCAAGCACTCATAAAAGGCATCTTTGGTCACATCGTCCTTCTCTTCCGGCGGGGCGTGCGCGCAAATCAGCGATATGTTGAAGAACCTCGCTTTGATGTGGATTGTGGCTATACGTTCATTTGTAGGAGTGAATGATAGTACTCGGCGACGGAGTCTCTCTCCCACCACGAATCCAACAACAAACTTGCGCTCCTTTATATGGCCACTGTAGTAAATGCCACAAGGACCTACTTGTCTCTGTCCTTGTCCCGTCCATCGCACCAGCTGGGCAGCGGCACCTTCCCAATTAAGAGACCTGACATTCCAGGTGCATGCCCTCAAATCATAGTCCTTAATTCGTTTGCCATGGTCGTCATCAAAAGGGGGGTCACTTATCCGAGGATGTCGTTTGTTTTTCATTGGGGTGTTTTTTTACGTGGCGGGTCCCAAACCCAGCGCACAACCTTAAGTAGGGAATATTTCGCCTTCTCACTTTAGCTCGCCTTCAAACGGATGTTCTTAGACTACCCAGAGGATACTTGGTCAAAGACCAGTAGTCGTGAGCTGCTTGAGTTATATGTAAACGAATCGTTTCTGGCCACTCACAAGTGAATGGCGATCAGAGAACTTTCCTCACTTGCGTGAACTTCCACACATGTCTCCATCCTGAGATTTGGTTCACTAAGATAAAAATATCACTAGGTTTTATAAAGGCTACAGTTATGGTTCAAAAGTCTCTTTTTTATCTTTTGAAATTTTTATTATGTGGTCAAGTGTGTTTTCTGGTTGTACAGTTATAGAACTTAGAGTACAAAATATCAAGAATACAGAATATTTACAATAAAAAAATATCAAGAAACCAAAATTTAACTCAATAATTCCACATGAACAAATTTGAACATATTGTGAACTTTTAGATATGTTTAGCTGCCATTGCGGCCGATTTGCTGTCAGCATTTACGTAAATGATCTAGGGAGGTATCTGTAATTATACTCCATCAAAACAAATTAATCAAATATTTTGTATCAGTGGAACGGTACTCGATCGGCGTGTGACATGCGGTTTTCTCATGCGGTTTTGTCATGCCAACACAGTTCTTTGAAGGGCTCCGCCTTAATCGTTCTTTTATTAGTTGTGTTTAATTGTGTGTGTGTGTTAATATGAATACTTTTTTGTGTTTGTACCTTGACTTTAAATTGTAGTTCCCTTAATCTTGTGATTTTTATGTCGATTTTTACAAATGACGGTGTCTACAACTTGCTAGGTAATTTATCATATTATTCCCTTTATAAGAATTTATAAAGTTAATTTTTAAAAATAAGCTAACCAAATATTCGACTGTTTGAATGTTATTAAAAAGAGTTTCAAAATGACTTAGAAGGAGATGTTATTTTTTCTCTCAATACTCACAAACTGGAAAACTAATACTTGTATAATATATTTAAATGTATTTACATATTTGTATATATGTTTTTGATTATTATTTTTATGAGCTTATCGCAACTAGAAACAATAAAAATCGCTGATTTGATGCTATAGTATTCAATAATTACAGTTGCATTTTTTATAGCTTAAAACTGCTTAAAAAGATATTTATCGTGATTCTGATCTGATGTGCTTGAGTTGTACGATATCTGCACTTCCGACTAATGAGCAGCCCCTTGGTGAGTAAATTACTTCATCTCGATCCTGAAGATCTTGACAAATTGAAACTGATCTTGTAAAATTTAAGATCGATATCTCAAAAACTGAGAGATTACAGTGGTCCATGTATTAGCAGCACTCAACGATCAACGTCATGCATACCATTTACCTGTCTACTGAAGTTTCATCTAGGATTTTTCCACTACTTATACAAATGAACTGCTCTCAAACTGATATTTTACAATATCCCTGCATAGGATACAGAGGTACTAGCACTAGGTGTGCTAATAGAGCATGAAAAATGAATTGATTTTTGCTAAGGTATGCGAGAGGATTCATTTCATGGAGATTGGTAGGAATTTCTGAGGTCTAATGAAGTCTTTGCTGTAATGTAACGACTGTCAATCTCTGCTTCTATATTCGTGTTATTCTCGATTTACCTTCTCAAATGTTCTTAGATATGCAATGTACATATATACCTTGCATGTTGCGTAATGTCAACCAAACGTGTACAGTAACTGCTGAAGTAACGAAGTAGTATGACAATACGTACAAAAGTTATATTGAGTAGTCGAAAAAGTGCTTTCGTATTTCTAATCAAACTTCAACTTACATGTATACTTTTTAGATTTATACTAATAAATAAATAAAAAAATGTGTGCAAATTTCGTTGACCACTTTTTGCCATTTTTTCGGATAGAAACATTATTCCATCAGTGTAAATCGAAATTTCGAATCTTCCAGAACGGAAGCGAGCGAACACGAACTGATTCAGCATCGTCTTCGTAAACCTCATAAGTTTAATTGGTGCCTTGCGTGGCTTTCTTACATTTTTATACTCTCGCAACAAAGTTGCTAAGGAGAGTACTATAGTTTTGTTCACATAACGGTTGTTTGTAAGTCCTAAAACTAAAAGAGTCGGATATAGGGTTATATATACCAAAGTGATCAGGGTGACGAGTAGAGTTGAAATCCGGATGTCTGTCTGTCCGTCCGTCCGTCTATTCGTCCGTCCGTCCGTGCAAGCTGTAACTTGAGTAAAAATTGAAATATCGTGATGAAACTTGGTACACGTATTTGGTGGCACAATAAGAAGGTTAAGTTAGAAAATGGGCGAAATCGGAGCACTGCCACGCCCACAAAACGGCGACAACCGAAAACTTATAAAGAGCTATAACTAAGCCATAAATAAAGATATGAAAGTAAAATTTGGTACAAAGGATCACACTAGGAAGGGTCATATTCGGATTTATTTATTTTTTTTGGAAAAGTGGGCATGGTCCCGCCCCCTACTGAGTTATTTGCAAATATCTCGTAAACTACTAAAGCTATATTAACGAAACTTTCAGAAGTAATTTCTTGAAGGTACTATCTTAATATTAAGGAAATCGGATTATAACCACGCCCACCTGCCATACAAATGTTATGTTGAAATCTACTAAAAATACTTTAATTTAGTAAGGAAAAACACAAGAAACCTTAAATTTCATGGCAAAGATGGCACAGAGGGGTTACATTTAAATTTAAAATGGGCGTGTCCCTGCCACTTATGGGTCTAAAACCATATCTCATAAACTACTCGACCAAATTCAGCGAAATTCGGTTCGAACCATTTCCGTAGCATCTATGCTTCGAAATTGGGCGAAATATATCCACAACCACGGCTACTTCCCATATACTCGTGCCACAATTTTGAAGTCCATCTAATTCGTTCACGTTATAGTATATGAGTTCAACACCAGTGAAGATAACGGATCAAAACTTTGCACAAATACTGTATTTCAAGTGTAGCATAGCCCGAATAAAAATCACCGAGATCATACTATTTTATTGAAAATATTCATAGGAGATGTATTCCTTCCAACAGTGTACGTCTGTGCCAAAAATGGGCAAAATCAAGCCAATATTTCTTCTTACCCCTACATACCTCTTATTTGATTTTCACAATTCTAGTGGACTTTGTGCCAAATATATTGGTCAAATTTTGAATTACCTTAATAAATTTGCATGGAAATATGTTCATACTTTAGTCAACGTGTTGGCCCCCATATACATATGTATGTAACAACACGATTTCTGCCTTTACTTTTTACTTTACGCCGAATATATTGCGTACTTCCTAAGATATCTTTAAAATATTATAATAATATATTATACATTAAATTTTTTAGGCGCATGTAAAATACAACTATATTTGAAAATCAGTAAGAAATACTAACGTAAATTAATAGTAGTCTAGTATCAAAGGCACGCAATTAGAAAACCTGCTTTTTAGATGGACCAAATGCGACGCTTAAATGTTAAACTGAGCTAAACTTCAAACTCAGTTAAATTAAATTGTAATTATTATTAATTGTTTTAATTTGGTTTTTGCGAAAAAATCGCGATTAACAAAGCACCATAGATAGCTTATGGAAGGTTTAGGTATTAAGACACAGATGTGTACATAGACGTAATAATTAACAATATTTAGCATATATACATATTTATTGGGAATAGTATTTATATTAGGGAGGATGGAGTCCTGTGTAGAAGTTCACGCAAGTGAGGAAAGTTCTCTGATCGCCATTCACTTGGGAGTGGCCAGAAACGATTCTTTTACATATGACTCAAGCAGCTCACGACTTCCGGTCTCTGACCAAGTATCCTCTGGGTAGCCTAAGAACATCCGTTTGAAGGCGAGCTAAAGTGAGAAGGCGAAATATCCCCTACTTAGGGTTGTGCGCTGGGTTTGGGACCCGCCACGTAAAAAAGACGCACCAATGAAAACAACCAAACAGCCTCGGATGAGAGACCCCCTTTTGATGACGACCATGGCAAGCGAAATAAGGACTACGATTTGAGGGCATGCACCTGGAATGTCCGGTCCCTTAATTGGGAAGGTGCCGCTGCCCAGCTGGTTGATGTCCTCTTGAAAATAAAGGCTGACATCACCGCCGTCCAAGAAATGCGATGGACGGGACAAGGACAGAGACGAGTAGGTCCTTGTGACATCTACTACAGTGGCCATATAAAGGAGCGCAAGTTTGGTGTTGGATTCGTGGTGGAGAGAGACTCCGTCGCCGAGTACTATCATTCACTCCGGAGAATGAACGTCTAGCCACAATCCGCATCAAAGCGAGGTTCTTCAACATATCGCTGATTTGCGCCCACGCCCCGACGGAAGAGAAGGACGATGTGACCAAAGATGCCTTTTATGAGTGCTTGGAGCGCACTTATGAGAGATGCCCCCGCCACGATGTCAAAATCGTGCTTGGCGACTTCAACGCCAGGGTGGGCAAAGAAGGTATCTTTGGCACTACGGTCGGTAAATTCAGCCTCCACGAGGAAACATCCCCAAATGGGTTGAGGCTGATCGACTTCGCCGGGGCCCGAAATATGGTTATCTGTAGTACTAGATTCCAGCATAAGAAGATACATCAAGCTACCTGGCTGTCTCCGGATCGAAAAACCACCAACCAGATCGATCATGTTGTGATAGACGGAAGACACGTCTCCAGTGTTTTAGATGTGCGTGCGCTCCGAGGTCCTAACATCGACTCGGACCACTATATTGTTGCAGCCAAAATTCGCACCGCCTCTGTGCAGCAAAAAACGCACGCCAACAAACACAAGGAAGGTTCGACGTCGAGAAGCTGCAATCACAACAGACAGCCGAACGATTTTCTACTCGGCTTGCACTCCTGCTCTCTGAGAGCACTCGTCAACAACTCGGTATAAGGGAACTGTGGGACGGCATTTCAAACTCCTTACGTACAGCAAACCATTGGTTTTCGGAAAGCGCAAAAGAACAGCTGGTACGACGAGGAGTGCCGTGCCGACAGCGGAGAAGAAAACAGGCTGCCTACCTCGCAACGTTACGATCGACCACAACACGTGCGGGATGGGATAGATACCGAGAGTTGAAGAGGGAAGCAAGACGCATTTGTAGACAGAAAAAGAAAGAGGCCGAAATGCGTGAGTACGAAGAGCTTGATAAGCTGGCCGACAGGGGTAATGCTCGAAAATTCTACGAAAATTTATTCTTTAAAATTGTTTTCAATATATTTGGCTGCAAGTCCCCTTACTCAAATGTTATTGAATAATTTTTAAAACAAAAGTGGCTTACCTGCCTATGTCTATTCATAACAACTCAAACTTTCAACCTTGACATATATACATATGTATAATATATATATTATTATGCTAGATGTTTATACTTTCAGTTACACTAAATAACTTGAGTACTGAAGTCTACATTTTTAGCTGAAGCTTTAATTAATTAATTAAAAATTTACCATAGTAGTGTTAGCATCATCAATCATATCAATATAATAAAATATACAACGAATCTACATATATCAACATCCATTTGAAAAGATGACTGAAAGAAGACCAGCAAGTTACCCTAAAAAGAGAACACAGGAGTCATTCGGAAGAAAAATCAGAAAGTATTTACAGACTTGTTTTAATAGATTAAGATTAAATTATTTATTTTCTTTAGTAAGATTTAATTTTAAGAAATTATGCCTAGATTAAATAAAAGATCTGTTGTACAAAGTCGACTTGAAAATAGAAGACGTATGCTGATTCTTCGGCCTATCTCATTATATAGAGTTAGTGAGCAATCACATAATACTCAAAGCCATGCTAATCGCAGATTAGATCCAGAAGTCCACCTGTCAGAACAAAGTACCAATACAGTTCAACATAGGACAAGGCGACAAAATCAAGAGGTTCGGTCTGCTGAGCAAAGCATAAATACTATTCAGCATAAGTCTCGGCGGGAAGATCCCGAAATAAGGTCAGCCGAACAAATCGTAGATACCAATCAGCATAGAACCCGGCGACAAAATCCTCAATTTCGCTCTGAAGAGCAAAGTAGGAATACCCAAGAACATAGGTCTCGGCGGGAAAACCCAGAGCTTAGGTCTGCTGAGCAAAGTATAAATACTGTTCAGCATAGGTCTCGGCGGAAAAATCCCGAAATAAGGTCAGCTGAACAAATCATAGATACCAATCAGCATAGAACCCGGCGACAAAATCCTCAATTTCGCTCTGAAGAGCAAAGTAGGAATACCTGAGAACATAGGTCTCGGCGGGAGAACTCATATCTTCGGTCTGCTGAGCAAAGTAGAAATTCAAGGCAACATAGAAACGGATAATGAAATCTCGATTATCACTTTATCATGCGAGAGTATAAAATGTTCGGTGACACCCGAACTTAGCCCTTCCTTACTTGTTAACATACATTTTTATGTTACAGACAAATTTTGCATATATATTATTATATATTTATACATATTTAATTGCTGCCGTAGCTGCCGCAGCTACTGCATTAACTCAGTTAACCCCAGCGTGACCATATGGTCACACAAGAAGTAGTAGTTGAATTAAAAAAAAAATCAGAGCTCACTCAAATAATTTCCTTTGAACTAGCTTTTTCCTTGTAAATGCACATGTGCGAAGCGAACTGCGTTAAAAATTTTTCATAAAGTGTCTTTGTTTCGAAGTGAGCAGGTGTGAAAAAGTTGAAAGAAAAAAAGATGGCAAAAAATGCGAATTTTGATAGAAACAAAAGATAAGTACCGTAATATTTTTTGAAGTGTGTTTTTTTTTTAAAGAAGTTAAGTTTCAATTTGAATAATAATAAAGTGAGAACATATGACAACTATATTTTTGTAAAAAAATAAAATGTTCTTGTTGACCATTAACGGTATTTTTTCCTGGTGTGACCATATGGTCACGCTGGGCTAGATTAAAAGCTCATTTTATGTAACGTAAATTTCGTTCAAAAGAATTGAAAACATTATAATTCGTGGTGAATTCTTTCCAAATTTTCAGACGTTTAAACACACAAGAGGTTATTTACTATCTAAATGACTTTTGTGATAGCGATGAAGAAGATTCACCCGCTGCTCTATATATCTTACCTCCGGACAACGAAAATGGTGCAATCAGTGGAGAAAATGATGGTGATGAAGACGACGCAGGTAAGCCAGAGGATATATGTGTTGGTCAATTGAAGGCACCTTGTGAGTTAGTGATGAGCAGTGGTAAAAGGGTTTTAACGATTGATAATGATGATGAGGAGGATGACTTGGAAGTTGCTGATTCTGTGTTGATCGACATATTAGAAAACTCTATTCAGAACTTGCAAACTAATTTGTTAGAGAAACAGGGCGAAATGTCAATAGAACCGTCCTCACCACAACCTGAAACGTATGTCAGCGGCTTACGAAAAGTGAAACCTACACCGTCTTCAGTGCCACCGCCACTGTTACGTAAGAAATCACGTTTTACGTGGGTAGAAGATAACTCGGACGGATTGATCCCCATTTTCCCTTCACGAAATTTTGAAGACTGTAAGGTGAAGCCTCATGAGCAGCTTGAAAAGTTTTTTGACGATGAACTCATAGAGCACATTATAAACGAATCGCGAAGATATGTAATTTTTCTTGGTAAACCAAATCCTCAAATTACCAGTGCGGAGCTTAAAGTTTTCATAGCCATCTTGTTGGTCAGTGGATACAATGGTAGAAGTACGTTCAGGTCATTTTGGAGCGTTGACAATGACATGCGCAGTGAGATGTTATACTTAGCTATGCGTAGAAATCGATTCGAGGAAATTTTGAGATTCTTACACTTTGAGGATAGTTGTAAAAAAATAACTGACGGAGATAAGATGTGGAAACTGCGGTCCTTAACCGACCACTTAAAATCAAATATGCTGAAGCATTTCCATCCGGAACAACAGCTTTCATTTGACGAGAGCATGATATCATATTTTGGGCGTCACGGTTGCAAGCAGTTCATCAAAGGAAAACCATTACGGTTCGGTTATAAAGTTTGGTCCTTGTGTACGATATCGGGATATTTAGTTAATTTCGAAATTTATCTAGGAAATAATCCTCGTGCCAATAGTACCTACGAGCAAACATTTGGAAAATGCGCAGCTCCACTGCTGAATATGTTAGACGATTTCACACCAGCGGTTCAGAATCTACCATTTTCCTTCTATTTTAACAATCTTTTCACCAGTTTTCCTCTGTTAGTTTACTTGAAAGCTCGAGGATATACCGCAACAGGTGCGATCCGGGAAAATCGGCTGCCAAAAAGTTGTCCGATTGAACATAAAAAATATAGAAAAATAAGGAGCGTGGTCATATTGAGTCTACAAAATTGAAAGAAGTTAATATTTTTCTCACAAAATGGAATGATAACGCAGTTGTTAGCATCGCTTCGACTACGTATGGCGCAAGCCCGGTAACAAATGCAGTTCGATACTCACAGAAGCAAAAAAACTTTATTGATGTTCCACGGCCATTAGTTATCAGGGAGTACAATAAATATATGAGCGGCGTAGATCGTATGGATCAGAATGTGGGCTTGTATCGAATAGGTATAAGAGGAAAGAAATGGTGGAATAATATCTTTACGTGGCTAGTTGACGTTTCGGTACAAAATAGCTGGCTGATACCCAGAGCAGTCTACCCAGAAATACCTCAGCTCGAGTTTCGGCGACAAATAGCCATTTACTATTGTAAACACTTTGGTGACCGCCCAAATCAAAGGGTCCTCGAAAAAGGTCTTTGGAAGGAACAGCAGAGGAGACATTGAGACATGGTGGGCTCAATCATTTCGTTCGTCCATGCGAAAAAGAAGACGTTGTGCTGCCGATTTGTGCGTTTCTGTTGGTAGAACGGAGTGCTCGAAATGTAACGTTGGGATTTGCGTAAAATGTTTTGAGAAATATCATATGCCAATATTAAATACGATGCGGTATAAAATATTTTTATAAAAAATAGTTTTTAATGTATATTATTTTAATAAAAAATAGTTTTCAATATATACTTAAATAACTGTTTAAATCATTTTCTTTTAATTCACACTTGTTTAGTTGCAATATGAGGGATAAATCTTTGCCTTACTTCAAATAAAAACATGAGAAAAATTACCCCATATCATGCCCAGTGTGACCATATGGTCACACCTCAAAAGTCGGTTTAGGAATGATGCCTTAAAATAAGGATGGTACGTAAGTGAACATTGGACCTATAAAAGTTATCCCTTTAAATATTTCAGAAATCCCAGACAATAAAAGTACCAGGAGGATTCGAGTTAAGTTAGCTTTGGCCTTGCAATAAGGCAAGTTTTCTGGCGTTAATTTCAGTGAAATCATAGTTTTATGTGTTTATGACATTCAATGCACATTTTTTTATATTTAAAATTAAATGAATGTTAAAAGAATTCTTGAATTACACATGTAATCATAAAAGTTAATCAGCTTCTAGTACGTTATACTCATAAAAAATAAATGGAATAAAAAACAGCTTTTAATCGTTTAGTGGACATTTGTTGCCTTTTGATACCATCAGATAATAGATATTTCAACAACCAAAAGTCTTATGACTTTTAAAAAAATATCTTATATTAGATTTGAGAATTATGATTGATTTGTTTTTCCATTTCAAGTCGAAATAAATGCTTCTCTTTAATATTACAAAAAATACTATGTTGTAATAAAAAATGTAGAATATCTAGCTTAGAAACAAATTTAAAAGAATACATACGTAAATAAAAATAGATCTAGATTCAGTATATTGAATACTTCATACTAATCCTATTTTTGTTTAAAGGAGTTTTTCGTTGCAGACTAGTGTTATTGAATTTTTAGCGCTTTTCCGTGTAAGCAGTGGAAACTCGAGCGCAGTGTTACACAACTTCATAAAAGTACACCTAATGATCTAACTTCATCAGTGGTCATATGCTAAGCGCGTAAAATAAGCCAAGACGGAGCTAAGGCAATACTGTATTTTGGCCTTGTAACACAGTAGTATATATTTATTGTGTACAAACTTGCAGAGTACTTAAAGGTCACCATATGCTGGAATGGGACTTTTTTTGCACGTCCTGTGATTTCGGTCTATGATATTTTTACGCGTAACTTTAACGCGAGTTAGCAGAATTCAGCGAGAACTAATTGCTTATATATTATAGAATATTGCTTTATGTGTCCATTCACACACAATTTACTAATTTTTTTAGTGTTGTCTCATTCGGGTAATCATAAAATAACTGCGTACTCAGGTGCTTATGAGCATGCGACACAGAGTAGACGAACACGTCTATTACATTTATTCAAGTTCATAACACAATTTTCTTTGAAGTTATTCAATAAATTTTACTACTATGCTGTTTAGATTTGATAAGGTGACAAATTACATAGAACTAATACGAAAGTTTATTTTGTTAGAGACCGTTTCGTTCGAAAATTTTTTATACCTTTTATGAACCGTTACTTTTTGAATTTTTTTTTAATATAACATTGCTGTACACATTTTCATTCATTTGCAGAGCATAAATTTATTTTGTAACATCTCACATTTTTTACAAGAAACGCCACGAATATTTATATTACTTTTTTACGTCACATAACTTAACAATTAAAAACTGACACAACTGCAATGCAGCCACTCAAGCAGACTCGTGCAATAATATCCTCAACAGCGGCATTTTCACGGGCTAGACAGGCAACGCGCTAGGCAAATTATTCAAGATCAGTAAACAATCGTTAGCAACTAAGTCCAAAGTAAAACTAAACTAAATTGCAAACTCGTACTGATGATACGAGTTAATTTCATTATTGAAGCTAGCCTACCGGCCAAGTTAACTTCGCTTGCTAACGAAGTGCGGCAGCTGTTAGCGACAATGTTGTTGAACGAAACTTCGAAAGTCATAAACGAGCAATCAATTTGAGTTACGAAGTCGTATAGCAGAAATATTCTTTCGGAAGTAGGCGAACGCCGAAAGAAATTTGTCGGAAAAACGTTTGGTAAAACTGAATCACGAAGTTGGCGCTTTGTGCGTCGATGCTTTTTCACCGATTGGTGACTGCTCATCGGATTCGTTTATTCAGAACAATGCTATTTTGGTTAGTTGGTTATTAATGCAGTTACTGCGAATGTTAATGTATTGGTTTTTATGTACGAATTAAATATCATACCGACATTTTTAACATAAGTGACTTTAAACTTAACCTAACTTTGTATAGGCAAAACTAACGGTTAATACATAGCAATAAATAAATGTATAATGAAAAACATCGAAATTTCTATAAATGTTAAGGATTTAAAGCATGGGAGAGTGTAAATTGAACCTTAACAGAATTTGTATAAATGTAAGGATTATTAAAAGTAACTAAATCTATTGAGAAAAGTGTCTTAATTTTAATGGTTAACAGCATGAGCGTACAAAGAGTTTGTAGAGGTTTTTAACATAACTAAGTTAAACTTGAACCGATTCTGTATAAGAGTAAAGTTGCTTGCAATAAATAAATGTATGGAGAGTAATTTCGAAAGACACTTGAATTTTGGATTGAAAACATAAGCAGAGAGTTTGTGGAGCTTTTTAACATAAGAGAGTTAAACTTCAAAAGCTTTTGTATAAGAGCAAAAGTTACTAACTATATATAAATATATAGGAATATTTCTGAAAGATAAGAGAGTTTTTAGAGAATTTTAACATAAGAGAGACAAACATAAACAGACTTTGTATAAGAGTAAGGGTTACTTTTAAATATACATACATATGTATGTACTTGTTTAAAGAGTAGCTTCGAAATATGCTAAAATTTTTAATTTTAACATCATAAACGTGGGAAAAGTTTGTATAGGTTTTTAACAGAAGATAGTTTAGCTGATTTTTTTTATTGGAATACACTTTTTTAGTCACAAATAAATGTATGGAGAGGAATTTCGAAATACAGACAAAATTTTGATTGTTAACAGCATAAGCTTGCATAGAGATTGTAAAGATTTTTAACATAACTGAATATAAACCTAAACCGATTTTGTATAAGGGTAAAGGTTGGAGTAAACTAATGTATGAGGAGTAATTTCAAAATGTTCTTATACAATGCAGTTCAAAAGCATAAGCATAAGCATTTTGACATAACTGAGTATAAACTTAAACCGAATTTGTAGAAGAATAACTTCTCTTCGATGTTCAACATAAATATTGTCCAGCACGTTGCAGGGACGAACAAAGACCAAATAAGCAACGTAAGTGGTATTTACGACAATAAACAAGCAGAAGTACAGGACTTTCCCTTTTACAAAATACATTCTCAAATACTTTTGAAATTTTTTCTTCGGCGTCCGGTATTAATACTATTAAGAAGCTCAACATTTATCATTTTTAAGAGCATTAAATAGAGTAAAGATCTGCTAGAGTAATTATCTGCTCCACTTATAATTCCAAAAACCCTCTTTGCAAGTCTACCGTATAACAAAAGCTCCGACTGTTAATGCATAGCTCGAAGTGGTATATGGAACTCTTATATTAGGTTGTCAAAAAAGTCTTGCGGTATTTTCGGTAGTTGGCGCTGAAAGCGCGTAGTTGTTTTATTCGTCCCATCGGGTCATGCTATACCTTTTCGGAAAGCTCATTTCACGCGCTAACACGTGCTTGATTGATTGTCGTTTCTTTTGAGTCGCAAACATGGAGCAAAATAAAGAGAAAATACGGCATATTTTACAGTACTACTACGATAAAGGCAAAACTGCATCTCAAGCCGCCAATAAAATTTGTGCAGTTTATGGACCCGATACAGTTTCCATTTCCACCCCACAACGATGGTTTCAACGTTTTCGTTCTGGTGTAAAGGTGGTCGAAGATGCGCCACGCTCCGGAAGGCCTGTCGTCGAAAATTGCAATAAAATCGCTGAATTGGTCGAAAGAGACCGGCATAGTAGTCATCAAACCGTTATAAACCATTTGAAGAAGCTTGGAGTCACTAAGAAGTTCGATGTATGGGTGCCACACGAATTGATTCAATAAAAATACCGCAAGACTTTTTTTGACAACCCATTACATTGCTACAGGTATGCACCAGCTATTACAATACAAGTTGTGTTTCAAAGTAAACAGGACTTAAAAAACGTCTTTTCAAGTGGTTTTTCCGGCAAAATCAATTTATTTTATTCAAAATAGTCTCCTAGCTTTTTGCACGGCCCGAAAGTATGTCGAACGGGTGTATGGCCGCCAGTATGCCGGTCCAAGCCTTTTGAATGGTCTCTACGTGTGCATAACGCTTTCCTTTCATGGGCAAATGCATTTGTGTGAAAAGGAAGAAGTCGCGCGGTGCCATATCAAGTGAATATAATGGTTAAAATGTCATTTTTGGTCAAATAATCGGTCACAAGCGTCGATCGAGTCAAAATGCGATAAGTCGATGTTTGGAAGATGTTCAATTCCATTTCCATGAATTTAAATGCTGATTTGGCTGATTTTTGATGAATTCACGCACAGTTCCGATGGAATTTCCGGTTATCACGGATTTTGATTAGCTTACATGTTGATCGTTATTTATGTCCTCTCGACCCCTTTGAAAACGTTGGAACCACTCGTGCACTCTGCTACAGGATAGGCAATCATCGCCATAAACTCTCTTAACGTTTCGGTAAAAGTTTTAGCAATTTTAAAACAAAATTTAAAGTTGGTTTTTTGTTCGAAGCTCATTTTCGCACCAATAACAAAAATATACTGACACTTAAAACGCAATAACTTCACTGCCAATCAATGAAATGTCAAATTGATAAATATAGCAGATTCTAAGGCACCGGTCGACATATAAATGGCGCCACCAGGGGGCACTAGATTCAAAAAGTCCTGTTTACTTTGGAACGCACCTTGTAGTGTCATTAATACTGGAATATTAGAATTCTAATTGGACTGTTTAATTTGATAAAATGCAGTGAAGTATAAGATTCTTCCATTAAATGGGTGTCTAAATACATACATACATATGTATGTATAAGGAGTAAAAGAAGGTTTGCATATGCCCATTCTGTTGAGTTTATACAAGTATATGAGAAACACTCATTAAAGTACCTATGTTAGAGTGTATTATATTAATGTAGGTCAGTTTTGTTTATCACCGCTATGAATGAGATACACTCAATTAGAGTGTGATGCTGCAAATAAACGGAGTTGTGTACAACGAAATTTGAGCTCAGCTCAAAATGAATATTGCTCTCAGGGACTCAGTACTTATGGGAGTGTAAATGTTTTTGTAAAGGTTACTAAAGAGAAAAGGTAGGGCTGTTCTACCATATAAGTGTCGGTATGTTACTCGTTTTCCAAAGAATATTATTTCAGCACTTTGGATGTATTTATGTATAAATGCGTATGTTGTCTGAGTTCTTTCGATTTAGAATATCATTAGTTCCTGCATTAAATGCCCTTTTTAGGCTTATTTACGACACAATACACCCATATAGATACACATACATTTCACTCATGGCTTAAAAGGGGCAGATAAAGCATTTTCGCTGCAGTGCAATTGAATGTTTATGTGTTTTGCAGTTAAATTACAGAAAAAGTTGGCAGACGCTTGCATGTTTCTCTGCGGTTAGGCTATAAATTGTTTAAGTGCAGCTTATGAACCTATTTTATGGCTAAAGCAGCAAATTATTGGTTTTATTTTTGCAACAAACTGACCAAAATAATTGGGCTCTTTGATGTAAATATCAGCAAAGTGCTACTTAAGAGTGGCATGAGATCAATAGATTTAGATTAATTAAGGTATTAGATGGGTTTCTCCGGTAAGAAAGAACGTTATTTTTCGTGTAAAATAAAGTATTTTATTAAAATATTTTAATGTTATAAACACACACTATTAACAAAGAAATTCTAAAATTTTTGGAAAAAAATATTTTAAGCTCAGCCATTGCGACGCCATTTCCAGTGACCCCTCGGAAAAGGCGTTGGCAGGATAACTCCTTACGGGATCAGCTATAGAAATAAAATACGAGCTTTAGTTAAAATCTTAACTTAGAACTTGGGCAAAGAAAAAAAGAACTGAAAATTGTATTTTTGGCAGACATATTTTTTAAAAATATAAAATTTCAGTGGGAATTTCGCGAAATTTTTCAACCAGTTGTAATCGAAAAAAAAAATCCTCCGTCCAACTCTTTAAGAAGATTTTTAGGAAATAATTATTTCTTTTAGTACATTATATTTCTATATACCCCTTAAACTATTCAACCGAGCCACCCAGTTATTAGAAATCAATGCGGTATTCGAATTGCTGACGCTCTATAAGTTTCTGGTAATTTTTGGTAGATACCCACTAGCCTACAGTGTTAGTAGATTCTTAAAATATTGACACTTCATAAGAGATTTTTAATGATTAAATTTTAAAGTTTTAGAAGATTGCACTTAAAGTTCCATATTTTTGTATAATGTAACATTTATCCATAGTTGTCGAAACTTTGGCAAACGGAGAATTCGATTCCTGTTTACGAGCTTTTTCTCTCTTGAACACTACGTCAAATTTAACATGTATTGAAAAGCCCGCGCCTAAGCGCCACAAGGTATACTACATTTGCTTGAAATTATGCATGCAATTTTAAACATTTCGAACTATCAATGAAGTGGTATTTTTTATTTGTGAATTGTAATTTGACTGCCACATTTTTTCCTACATGAAACTAAAATAAGATTTCCTGAAAATGTAGGGTTTCTCAAAGAATATGTTCAAACAATTTAGTTTCCACTCATTTAAAGCATTCTTTGTATCTGGTTCTTTACCATTTATTAGAATTCCATCATTTCTTTTAGATTACAGGTTTAAACGCAAAATATGTACATATATATGTATAAGGTGACATTTGAATTTAAACTGCGCGCGTCGAAGGATTTGGAGAACTATTTTTTTTTTTTTAGGTTGGTAGTACTGTCAGTCAAATTTATGTCAAATTTCACGTCAAAATATTCATTAGTGTTTGAGATACGAGTCGTTTTGTGAGCTGCTAGAAGTGAGTTTTTCGTTTTTTGCGATGTCGAAATTTGTTGAGCAAAGAATTTGCATTAAATTTTGTTTACGGAATCAATTTTCTGCTGCGGATACATTGAGGATAGTGCAGAAAGCCTTTGGTGATGAGCGAAGAGCGTCCAGGGCGACCATCAACCTCAATCGACGAAGCTCACGTTCAACAAATCAAAGATTTGTTGTTGAAAAACCGTCGATTAACAATTAGAGACCGTGCTGATGAAGTTGGCATAACGAAAGGCTCAGTCAATACCATTTTGAAGGATGTTTTGGGCCTCAAGCGCGTCAAATCTCGACTGGTACCGAAAACATTTAATTTTTTTGGAAAAAAAAGCTTCGCTTTGAAGTGTGTGAATGTCATAAAATGTATTATAACTGGCGATGAGACTTGGATCTATACTTACGACCCCGAAACAACCAATCAATCGAGCGAATATCGTGCCGAGAGAGCCGAGAGAGCCGAGACCAAAAAAATCGCGCCAAAGTCGCTCAAAAATTAAGGTCATGTTGACTGTTTTCATCGATTATCGTGGTGTTGTGCATTACGAATTCCTTCTAAACGGTCAAACAGTCAACGAGGAATATGATTTGAACGTTATGCGTCATTTGCGTAACGTTGTCCGCCTAAAAAGGCCGGAACTATGGAAAGACAATTCTTCGTTTGTACACCACGATAATGCACCATCCCATACTGCCCTCGTAATTCGTGATCATTTCGCCAAAAACTCAGCCCACATCGTTCCGCAACCACCGTATTCACCTGATCTGGCACCGCGCGACTTCTGGCTGTTCACCAAGCTCAAAAGACCGCTCCGGGGACACCGTTTTTATACGATAGAGGAGATTCAAGTCGCAGCGAAGACGGAACTGAAGGCCATCTCGGAAAGTGACTACAACCAGTGTTTCGAAGATTGGAAAATCCGTTGGCATAAGTGCATTGCATCGGGAGGGGATTACTTTGAAGAGGATGAAATTGATTTGGAAGAATAAAAAAAGAATTTTCAAAATAAATACAATGTCACCTTTTGGGCACAGTAGTATACAACACATATTCCCCTTTTAAGCTCTTTGTTTTTTTTTTTTCATTCTTTTCTTCTCACCTTCCTACACGCAAGTTATTGAATTAAAGTATTCAATAATAATAATAATATGTTTCTCTTTCATTTAACAGTAATAAATTTCGAGGATCCCTACTGAAAAAAAAACTCTGAAACTTCAAATTTAGTGGGAAATGTTTTTTTTTTATCATCCGAAACAATATTCTTTGGCATTTATTTTTTGAAGATTATTTCATTCACGTATTGGCCGCGGGTATGTCTCGGATGGCCCATTCATTGAGTCCAATTTTCGATGACTCGTTCAAGCATTTCGACTGGTAAGTGGCGAATTACACACGTCATGTTTTGCAGATAGGCCTGAATTGAAGGGGGATTTTCCACATAGACTTTAGACTTATCATATCCCCACAGACAAAAGCTTAGCGGGCCACACGATGGTGGCTAATCGACTGGCCCGATATCAAATTATCTGCTCATGATATTGGTATGTGGGAAGTGGAGCGGTTTTGTTGAAACCAAATGTCGCCGAGATCATGAGCTTCAATTTCAAGCATCAAATAGTTTCAGTTCTTATACAATCTGTATTTTTTTCGCTTTCAATTCAAGATGTCGACGTAAAATGCGTCAAATCGTTATATACGTCAGTTCTAATTGCTGCAAACGGCGCAGAATCAACCTTCCACAGTCTTCGTACACAGCCTCAGCTACGGCAAATGTAATATAATCCAATAATGAATTCTAGGTCTCAAGATGAGTGATGATATTGCGAATAGTACGTTCAGTAGACCGATTATGTTGACCGCGCGAAACTCATTCTTTACAGATCGTTAATTTTCGTATTAAAGTCAAACGTTACAAATCGTTCAAGCGTAATCTTTTCCATAATAAAATTTTATCTAATACAATACAAAACAAACATGACATAAAAAAGGCTATTGAAGAAAGAACCTCTGCTTGGATCACCCATATGAATAAAATATTTTTGCTCTAGCAAGGAAACTTCACCAAAAATACCGGGAAGTCTTCCAGAAGAGGGAGAAATTAAATACAAATATATTAGGTTGTCAAAAAAGTCTTGCGGTATTTTCGCTAGTTGGCGCTAAAAGCGCGTAGTTCTAGTTTTATTCGTCGCATTAGGACATGCTATACCTGTTTGGAAAGCCCATTTCACGCGCTAAAACGTGTTTGATTGATTGTCGTTTCTTTTAAGTCGTTCGTCGCAAACATGGAGCAAAATAAAGAGAAAATATGGTATATTTTACAGTACTACTACGATAAAGGCAAAAATGCATCTCAAGCCGCCAATAAAATTTGTGCAGTTTATGGACCCGATACAGTTTCCATTTCTACCGTCAACGTTTTCGTTCTGGTGTAGAGGTGGTCGAAGATGTGCCACGCTCCGGAAGGCCTGTCGTCGAAAATTGCGATACATAGGTTGCTATATACATATTTTCTGGACTAGGCAACACTAAGTGTTGCCAGGTGCAATCTGACATTTCCATTGGAAAGTTTGACATTTTTTAGCATAACATCACTCAGAACGTTTTGTCATTTAATCGTGAATTGTTTTATTTACAGGGAATTAAAAAATTCATCTCGGCCAAAAAATGGAATTAACTCGTGAACAATTTCGTGCGATCATTTTTCACAACTTTCGACGTGGATTATCACGACAAGAGTGCATCGATGAACTAAAATCTTTGTATGGCTATGAAGCACCATCCTATAGCACTGTGAAAAACTGTTACAACGAATTCAATCGTGGCCGACGCTCGCTCAAAGACGAATTCCGTGAAGGTCGTCCAAAAACAGCCGTTGTGCCAAAAAACATCGATGCCGTACGTGAACTGATAATGCAAGACCATCATGTAACATACCTGCATACATTCGATATTACATGAACACCTGGCCGTTAAAAAGGTTTGTTCTCGTTGGATCCCGCACAATTTGACAATCGCTCAAAAAAAGGCTCTTGTGGATTGTTGTAAAGAATTGCTGAAAAAATACGATCGTGGTGCTTCAAAAGACGTTTATAAGATCGCCACAGGTGACGAATCATGGATCTATGCCTAACAGCCCGAAACAAACCAGCAATCGACCGTGTGGGTCTTCCAAGGCGAGCCAAATCCAACGAAAAAGAAAAAAAAACATTTTCGTTTATAAATATGCCTATTTTCATTATTAGGCCAGAAATATATATAGCAGCCCTCGTAAAATCGCTGAAATGGTCGAAAGAGACCGGCATAGTAGACATCAAACCGTTATACACCATTTGAGGAAGCTTGGAGTCACTAAAAAGCTCTATGTATGGGTGCCACACGAATTGATTCAATAAATATACCGCAATACTTTTTTGACAACCCATTACTTATTATGACAAACGAAATGGATTTCTGCTATCAAATTAAAGTACATTCCTCTTCCAAAAAGCCAAATTACATCATTTTATGTGCTAAAATGTGCTTGCATAACCATTTCCCTCCTTTTTGCAAATTGTTGTTTTTACTTAAGCTGAATATTTCAGTTTCTTTTTTTGCAAGCACGTACCAAAAACAGCAATTTGCTTTTTTTTCTGACAATTTTCTGCTCTATTGCAATGTTCAAAGAAAAAACTGCAAGGCATAATTATGGTTAAACTCACTTAAGACACCAGTTTATTGGGGTATATACAATTTACTCATATACGCACATACAGACACACAGGGATAATAGATATGTGCGCATGTACGCATTTATTTGTAATACAAATACCGTTATTATGAAGAGATACACTCTTCGAAGACTCGCACAAAAGTTTTATGCCTTTCGTACGTGCAATTATCTCTAACGCAGTTGACCTTCTTTTACTACACACACCGCCTTTGGAACGGTTTACTTGTAATAGACTATATTATGTGACTTCGTTGGACCACTCATTTCTGAAACGTGCTGAATGTTCAATGCATCTATGTTTGCAACTATATCTATATAATTCGTGTAGGTTTTAACTTAACTCAATTCAGTTTGCGACGGTACATTATCGTGGTGCAAAAGCCAAGAGTTATAGGTCCATAATTCTGGGCTTTCCTACCTCGATAATCGAAAACACTGTCAAATTTATCTCTTATTTAATCTCACTTCATGCCCATTGGTTTTCACTGATCCTTCCGATATTCCAACGTTTCAAGTAAGATCTCTGACTGTTAATCGTTGATTCTCAATCACGAATTTCTTTATTGTATTGACGTGTTGACCGTCAGTTGATGTTGTTGGCCGTCCTGTGTACCAGTACCAATCAAACTCACTTACCCGTTACAAAAATTATCACCATTTCGGCAGCAGAAATTTGATTCCGCACAGAAAATTTAAAGGAACTTCGTTTCACTCATCGTAAAAATCGCCAAATGCACTATATGTACTTCAGAAAGGCAGGCGTATTCTAAACACCAATGATTATTTTGATGTGACATTTGGCACAGATGTCACTGACAGTCATACCAACCAAGAAAAATAATATTTTCACGAATGAGTTTTCGGCCGAAATTTAAATTAAAAAGTCTCCTACTTTTTCGCCAACAATCCGGAAATAGGAATGACTTTTATAAGAGCCTTGAAATCTTGAAAATTCGTTAAGACTGTTTTTTCTCTATCTTTTAAGATTAAAACTTAGAAATTTCAAACTAATTGCACATTATATATTTTTCGGTTTACCTATTTTAAATATTGTACTGATATATACCGTTGCGGTGCTTTCATACAACATGAACGAAAGTCTTTAACTCTAGAGGAAAAGCACTTTGTTAACTTCAGTACTTAAGAGGAATATTTTAAAGCAATATTTAAATAACTCCTATACTTACATCAGTTACTATATTATCAAAACTTCGTTTCTAATGTGTCAGGGCTTACGAGTAATATTTTTCTCAAATATTTCCTTGACGTTTTGGAATCGAAGGCAAAAGAGGAGGTAACTCAAAGATGTCAGCTAAGTGAAAGCGAATTTGAAAATCTGTAAAGATATGAGCAATTATCCATTATCTTGAGAACCATATACTTATTCGTTTTATCATTGCTAATGGAAATATTCTGTAGTAATGTTTACTATTTATAGAATAGTTTATCCTTTTGTAATTTCTAAGCAGCTGAACACACATAGAAGCCTTCGTCATTCAAGCTAAATTATTTTAAAGTTTTGTAAGTTTTAAGTTGCCAGACCACTGCAGTATATTTCAAACTGAGGTCTTTGCTATTATGAAATCCGCCAAGTTGGCTTCTAATGCACTTACAGACAGTTCCAGAGTCAACGTTCACGTTGACAGCCAAGCCGCAGTACCGAATATCGGCCAAAAGTGTGTTGAGAAGCAGGGCAGCAATAGAAAGCTTTGCTAGAAGCAAGCAGCTTAACTTTTACTGAGTGCCAAGTCTCAAAGGGATTGACGGCAATGAAATAGTAGATGAAATTGCCAAGAATGATGTACTGCTAACACTCAAAAACGGGATCAACATTGGGAATTTGTTATCTATACGACGATTTTGATAGAAGCAAAGTAAAGAAAATTAAAACCCGATGGCAGGAACTACAAGGGTGCAAAACTGCAAAAGTCATGTGCAAAACGATAAATCGGAAGTACACAATATTCCTATTGGCAGTCGATAGAATAGATATATGAACATGATGGGAATACTAACTGGTCACTGTCTGACACACACCCGCGTGATGAGGCTGACAGATCGAAAAGACTGCAGGAAATGTCAAGAGCAAGGCACCAGCGTGGTTTACGCTATAAGTATCTGGGGTCCCCACGGTATGATACCGCTGGAAAAGGTATCGAAAGTGAGGCCACAGAGTCTGTTGAAAATTACGTCAAATGCAGGCATCTTAAAGATGACTACTGCTAATGCACCTAGTTAGTAACTGAACTCCATCTGGTATGGCAAAGGACCAAAACTGGTCTATACGTGGCTCTAGCCTACTACGTTAACCAAATCATACGTAAGAGGTTACATTCAAATCAAATTATAACCAATAAATTTTTATTCGTTAATAATCTATTTTGGGCTTAAAATGTATAATTAATAGAGAATTATTTTTAAATTCTTTTGTTATTATTTTATTTTTCTTTTTTGAAAATATTTAAAAATCTGCAACGTTCATACATACAGTTTCAACAATCAAATATTGTAATTACAGCTGGAAGACATTTACGAAGAGGTAAACGAATAACATATGGAGCAGAACCATACTATCAAGTAGAATATAACATCTTCAGTTGTATTTGTTGCTACTGTTGTTATTTTAGTTGTTTTGTAGATGTGGTGATAATAAAGCTTGACAGTTTTGCCGCCTGCTGCTGCACTATGCTGAAGTAGCGTGATTTCACTTGACGAATGGCGTGGCAGCTAAACAAGTTAAGCGCAGTGGTGTACGAAATCATTCCAATGGAAGAGAGTAAAGACAAGAGGCAAAGAATAAAAAGAAGAAGTAGTGACAAGAAGTAGCTTTGTTGAAATTCCTAAATTTTAAAATTCACGCGACGTGTAGAAATATTGCTGAAGAAGAGTATTAAACAAGATACTAGAGCGTGAAGTTGTAAGCTTGACGATGCTAATGGCCCACTATTCAATTATATAAGAAACTTGTTTAACAAGTGACACCACTCAATAAGAAGCTTCAAAGTAAACCAAATATATTGAAAGAAAAGCTGGAAAGAAGTAAAAATTTAATTAAAGTAAAAGGAGTACCAGAAAATGAAGCTATAAAAATTAACAGTATAGTACATCTCATAAATTCACACACCGCCAAATAGCAAAACTGTCAACGGAATAATTACGCAACCCTGCTGTTGATAAATAAATTACCATCGAAATGAAATAATCATAGGAAATAATTTTTCGCTCATTTAAACATTAATTCAACAAATTTACACGTAAAATTTACATATGTAAGTTAACGACATCCTCCGCATAACAACCTTACCGTAATTGTAAATAAAATTGAATCTTTGCACGTTGCAATTACACTGTCTCATTAATTAAAAATCTTAATTAACGTTTTGATTATTTAAGAATTCGATATGCTTTTTCCGTTCTGAATTCAATAATCTATTATTATCAAAACAATATCGCTCACCCTCACAATTGTAAAGAAAACAGAACGCTTAACGTTCTGCTGGAATATGCTGTTACAGCTAGTATTGTAATTAACTCTTTGTTCTGGATTCAATTTAGCTGATGCTTACACTTCAGCTTTAGCTTTCAGATAATAAGCCCAAAATGTTTATATATTACTATTTCAGAAATAAAGATTTGATTTGTATCTGGCAATCCACTAGAACCACATGTGTTATTATTTCATCCGCGCGTTCGCGGATGTAAAATATATATGTATGTATATTTTTTTAAATTTCCCACGTCGCGGGAATTAATTTGTATGTACAGAAACTCAATTTTCAGTTTATATTTTAGTAGTGCGACAAACTTGCTTTACCATAACCACAGGCGTCACTGCAAATTCAGCAAAAATATTAAGCATTTCCTCGCAATGCCTCCGGCGGTATCAAAATGTTTGCGCATTTACGAATGTTTTTTTTAATGGAAGTGAGAAAATTTTCACAACGCCATATCAACTGAACGAAAAGTTTCCAAGAGCCGTGAATTCGGCTCTTTCAAATAACTAGTAGTCACCATATGCAACAACATTACTACCAACGGGAAGACGGAAAACATGATGAGAGAGAACAAGAAGTAAAAGAAGGATAAGTTCGGGTGCATCCAAACATTTCTTGAATCTTGCAATAAAAGCCAGGAAAATACATTAAAGTGCAAAAAATTAACAAGAGGATCGGAATCCAAGCAATATTTAATATAACTATAACTCAATCATATAGAGTAAAGTCAACCGGATGTTCGAAAATACTGGTAATAATTATATGGGGCTAAGTCAAGTTTTTGCCCAATTTCATTCATTTTAGAAGCAAATATACGCTGTTATATGTAAAACACGTTTCTTATTTTCATTGCGATAACTAATATATTGGCCGGTATATATGTACGTATGTAAGTATTAACCCGTTTTAAGATTTTCGTCTTTCTAACAAAGTTTATAAAGAATATATCGGTCAGTTTGTGAGTTGTACATATAAAAAATTCCTTAAAAATACGTTTTTAATTATATCTGAGAATTGTCTAAATTAATGTAATTAGCCCGTCATAATCCTGGCCCCCAAAATTCTTCATCTAATTATTTCCTTTCTCCTACTTGACTATAAACTCTTCAAATCGGACAAAATGTGAAGTTACCGCCTAAATGGACACAGATGAACGAACGAAACAGCGTATATTTAAACTAAATCCGATCACTGTAACACTTTTTATAAAGAATTGATTAAAGAGCAAAAAAGCGGAAGGGAGCTATTTGACAACCTAATATTAAATATGGTCACACATCCATAAACTTTCCAAAATATTTACGTAAGTAAAGAAAT
>JBAWJQ010006514.1:0-40293 GCA_037783105.1 Bactrocera zonata
GAATCTTTCGCCACCAAACTGGTAGGTGTGGGTCGTAGCACAGTTTCGCGCATGCGCGCTATTTCTTCCATCAAATCGCGGCGTGGTATATCGAATGGATTGCGGTATGACTTCGCCGACGATTGACGCGTTAGTTGTGGTACAACAATGGTGTAGTTCTCAAGTGGTTCAATCTCAGCGTGTAATTTAGAAAATGTCTCTCTCAACAATGGATGACGTACCAAATCGCGTCTCAATGGTACGCCGGGATTTAATTTTGCTGTTTCGATTTGTCGATACGGCGGTTTCGGTTGTTTCAACTGTTTATACACCTTCATACAGAGATTTTCTTGGTCTTGCTTTGCGGTGTTTTTGATATGCTTCAACTGATTGGCGATATTCGGTGACAGATAATTGTCGACATTTTCCGGCAATAAAAATTGGAGCAGCTGATACGGTACATTGATGTTTAGTAACGCTTTTCGCAAAAACGGGCAGTAGTATGGCGGTATTGAGCGCACATAAGCGTTAAACTTATACATGAGATCGTTGGGCGGACTCATATTATACTTGTGTATAAGGTCGTGCAGCAGCGGCAATAACGCCGGATAGTTGTACGCCAATACATACAGATGTACTTGTGTTAAATTCTGCGAGGCCTTCAAATAACCAAATGGTAAATCAAAACCATGCATTCCGTTCGATATGATCACCTGCCAACATTTGTTCATTTCACGTTTTTGCAATATCTGCAAGGTCAGCGGACTGCCTTCGATTTCGTACTTGTCAACAGGAAAACTACGCACCATTTGCGGTTCGTCAACTGCGGGTGTGACTACTTTCAATTTGGGGTGTGCATCGCGGGGCGGCAATGTAACCGCTTTCGGGTCGGGCCAATATGGTTCCGGCAGGGGCCAGTATCCAATTGGGAAGGTCTTTTGTGAAATATGTTTTTGCACATAGATCATTTTCTTCATTGGTTGAAATATTATGTCTTGAAGCGCTTCATTTGGCACGCCGTCTTTCGGTAGCATTGGTTCAAATTGTAAGACGACTCCCGGTTGCACTTTCTGCACCAAACTCTCTATACATTGATTTAGAACATAATGCGAACGCACACGGTACGAACGTCCGCCTGTTACCACACACATACGTTCTATGGGCGAATCATCATGTGGTACTTTACCCTCAGCACGTTCATCCACTTTATTGCCAGGCATACGCAGAACTAAGGAAAATAGTCGTTGATCCCAACGAAATGGTTCTTTTGTGAAATTTGTTCCTGGTATTTGTGTATTTAACGGCAGTATGATATCTTGGTGTACACCATTACGGTACGAATACCGTCCACCATCGGTGATCACAATGATTACAGACGGCTCCAAGTAAAATGGACACCGTCCCTGACCGTATGTGTCGATGCCGGATTGCATGCGATTCAGATTTAATAAATCGAAGGCATTCTTTAATGATTCACCCATTGAAGTGAGTCCATTGCTTTGTAGATTTTTCAGCTCGTTCATGAATGTTGCATGATTCTCTTTCCAACCGGCCTTTACATTAGCGGGTGGTTCTTCGAAAGTTAACAGCATATAGCGATCACCAAGACAATCCTGGGTTCGTTGACGATATTTCAGGAATGTCTCTACAGCGCCCTTCGCTATGTCCAGATATGATTTTTGTACACCATTCACGTATGCCTTCTGACACATCGACGCGGATGTGTCGACCAAAAATAGTATAATGGTCATAGCGTCCGCAGAGTTATCGTGTTAATACACTTCTTGATTTTTGATGGTGCGTTCCTTTTATAGTTATATTTTTGCTGATTACTTTAGTTTTCCTAAATATTATTTTTTTATTTGTCTAAAAAAAATAATGCACTTGTTGAATTACATCTGCATCGACTTCGGGAATTAAAAATCGCGTTATTATGTCTGAAAAAACAGTTTAGAAAATATAAGGCATGTTAAGCAATCGAATTTCGTATAGAGCTGAGAGAAAGAGGAAGAAGTAGAAGGATATTTTATTCATATTTAAGTGCTAATGTCTTTTTTATTTAATATCAGTATATACTATATAACAAAATTTACTTTATTAAATATTCAAAAATAATTATATGTATTATTTGATAATTAAATCAACTAAGTACTTGTTTAGAAATATATAAAGCAATAAATCCATGGAACTCATATAATAAAGAAATCAAAAGTAGATTTGATCAAGTGAAAAATAAATTTTCTCAAAAAATACCAGTTCCTAATCAACTTATATAGGGTGATTTTTTTGAGGTTAGGATTTTGATGCAGTAGTATTTGACAGATCACGTGGGATGTCAGACATGGTGTCAAAGAGAAAGATGCTCAGTATGCTTTGACATTTCATCATGAATAGACTTACTAACGAGCAACGCTTGCAAATCATTGAATTTTATTACCAAAATCAGTGTTCGGTTCGAAATGTGTTTCGCGTCCGTGTCCGATGAGCGATGAGGCTCATTTCTGGTTGAATGGCTACGTAAATAAGCAAAATTGCCGCATTTGGGGTGAAGAGCAACCAGAAGCCGTTCAAGAACTGCCCATGCATCCCGAAAAATGCACTGTTTGGTGTGGTTTGTACGCTGGTGGAATCATTGGACCGTATTTTTTCAAAGATGCTGTTGGACGCAACGTTACGGTGAATGGCGATCGCTATCGTTCGATGCTAACAAACTTTTTGTTGCCAAAAATGGAAGAACTGAACTTGGTTGACATGTGGTTTCAACAAGATGGCGCTACATGCCACACAGCTCGCGATTCTATGGCCATTTTGAGGGAAAACTTCGGACAACAATTCATCTCAAGAAATGGACCCGTAAGTTGGCCACCAAGATCATGCGATTTAACGCCTTTAGACTATTTTTTGTGGGGCTACGTCAAGTCTAAAGTCTACAGAAATAAGCCAGCAACTATTCCAGCTTTGGAAGACAACATTTCCGAAGAAATTCGGGCTATTCCGGCCGAAATGCTCGAAAAAGTTGCCCAAAATTGGACTTTCCGAATGGACCACCTAAGACGCAGCCGCGGTCAACATTTAAATGAAATTATCTTCAAAAAGTAAATGTCATGAACCAATCTAACGTTTCAAATAAAGAACCGATGAGATTTTGCAAATTTTATGCGTTTTTTTTTTTAAAAAGTTATCAAGCTCTTAAAAATCACCCTATATTTGCACTACGTTTATAAATATGAGTCTATTCCTTAATTTGATGGCATGGCATTTCTTTAGTCAATAACATAGGCTTGTTGTTTTCCATTCGCATCGCATTATATTGTAATGCTTGAAATCCCAAAAAAATACACAGAGTTCAAACAAAACGCTCATTGTTTTGTAAATCGTGTCACTAAAGCATAATCAGCTAGTGATTAATAAAAACTCAATGTATTGTGAACTGCAATATGTTTAATAAAAATTATAACTAATTTATTTCCTTGAGGAATTTTTAGCAAAACTATGCGATTTCAAATAAATATAATTCATATTAACAGGAATACGTTAATATTCAAAAACCTTTGCATATTTTATACCTAAAGGTGGCGCTGTAAGGCCGGAAGGACATGAGTAATCCCAAAAGTTGAAAATTTCAAAACGTTGAAACACATACATGTAGAAAGATAAATAAAACTCAAACAATGATATGCATTGCAAAGCAAACAGACACGCCACCGACTCGACTTTACACTTTATAAAGCAATAACTTTCTTTCGTTCTGAGTTTAATATAAACTTGCAAGTCCCCAGCTCAAACATAGCACTGCACTCCAAAACTGGGAAAAGCAACGAGCGGAAAAAGAACTTGTAATGGTGGCGGCAGAATTAAAGCGGCAATGTGAAAAAAGCAGTTGTTGGGTACCTTTTCACACATTACGTTTAGCTGAATTGTCTGTCACAAACGAACGAATATTCTAACTAAAGAATGCTTTGCAACCTTTTTCCGATACTGCTGAATATTTACTACTGCACGGTTAAACTTTATCGCAACTTTTTTGTCATTATTTTTTTTTTTTATTTGGTACTGGCACAAATTTAAAAACAATTCAAATTTCCTCTCTTTTGGCTGAAAGAGAAATTAATGTAGTGGCGAGAAATACACTAGCAGCAGTGTTGTCAACTAACTGAAAATGTTAACGATTGGAATAAATATTTAAGCATGTATTATTTGAAAAGTATAGTAAAAATAATAAACTTTTGGATTATATTGGAATTATATTTAAGCAACGATTTTAACGATTTTTCTTTAGAAATCAATTACTAAATATTCGGATTTTTTCTTTAACTATTTTAAAAGTTATACAATTTATATTGCTAAACTTTTTAGAAAAGATAGGCTAATATACTAAAACAAAAACAAAAATTGTCACAGTATCTACTTCAATTTTGAAAGTTATATCATGAATTTAACGAATTTAATCAACACCTGGTTTTAAGAGCAGACGGCAACACTTCATTAGCAGAAAAATTCTCACGTGCGTGAAAGCGAGACGACCAATAAACAACCGAAACTTTGACATTTGGCAACAACAAAAAGACAGAAAATAAGAAAATGATGAAAAACGTTTAAAAGAGAATAAAATCCAATAGCTTTGCAACGGTTGGCTGTATTTTGATAGCACGTCTAGGAACTAAAGGCCAAACAATGAGCTTAAGCTTCATAGTGGCTCTGTAATTCTCTACAAGTGCTCAAAAATGTGTTAAATGAGTTTTGACGTTAATTAAATCATATAAACAAATCGGTCACACAATTAGCATTAGAAAAATAAACACTTTCAACTAAACGCTAAATTAAATCCACACTAACACAAATTAAATGCACGTCCTTGACGTAAAGAAAATCACAAACGGTAACGTGCTGCCGAAAATTGTAAACAAAATTCTGATCACTGCAAGTGAAGAGTAAGGGTATGAGTGCACGCACGCAATGTTCAATTAGTGGGGTGAGTGGACACACTATACCGCGCGGCTGACACTGATAAGTACTTGCACATACATGTGTACCTTTGCAGTAGCCCCAAAGCCTTTGCAATTTAACTTACAGCAACTTCGAACCAACAGCTATTGCTATCACTAAGGTGAATCGACATGCATGAGCATAATCTTCTCACTTTTTTCGCTAATTTGTTTTCAAGCTTTATGTTTTTTTTTGTAAATAACGTCTGAATGCAAAAAAAAAAACGAAGTTTACCAGTTGTCATTGCCTTAACAGTTGCCGTCGTCACCATTGCAGTGAGTGTCATTACCGTGTTTCAAACTATTTGCTCCAATTGTCGCAAGTTTGAAATTTTTTGATTTTAATAAATACACTTTATGCTATTTTAATATTCCTTTAAGTGGGAGTCATCCCAATTCAATAGAACGCTGTGCAATACCTTCTTCTGCTCGTCAGCTACGCTCCATACGATGTGCTTAATAAAGCTTCTCCATCTTCAGTTTCCTAAAGAGGCGTTCTAGTGGTAATCAATTTGTGCACAAAGTGTGTGGTGCGACGGAACGACTACATTAATGCAACAACAAATATATGTTAATATATCGTACACACACACACACCATTGAATGAACTGTAGATGAGAAGACGAACAGTCGGTAGCGCCACTGCGGGAGCACCAACGATTCCCCAAAAGCACTGCAAACTGTTGTTGTGAAGTGTTGCTGTTGCCTCTTCTTTCTTCCTTCTACTTCTCGCTCGCTCTCTCTCTCTTCGTTTCACACTTTTGTGCGCCGCTGCTTTGCTATTTGCTTACTACAACAAATTTATCACCACTGCGAGCGAGCACTGCTATTTGTTTTTGTTCCGTCCCGAGTATTTAGTTTTGATTACGATTTTAACCGGTGCTACCAACCTTCCTTTCCAAAAGCAAGAAACAAACTGTCAAAATTTCACTGGACTACTAGCATTCGTCGTCGTTCCTCTTTCGCCCCTCGTCCATATGTACAAGCACACACCAAGAATTTTCAAATCTGCTTTGAGCTCACTTTCGTAAAGCGAAATATGCACATAATGACGGGGATAAAATTTTCCCTTAAAATTGACATTCTATGATGGGTGCTATACAGTTGTTTCGAATTTAAAACTTCGAAGTTGAGACCAAGTGGATATTAAAGAAAAAATATAAAGATGTTTCTTTCTATAAATATTAACTATATATACTATATCTTAGGTCAGCTGTTATTTATAACATAATATGATATAATATTGATCATAAATTAACCTATGGAATATATTTACATAAAACCGAATACGTTCTTTTTATTTAAACAACTTCTTTAAAAAAACAATCACAATTATATGTGAAGGAATCCTGGTGTGGCGACGAAATGGAATAAATATAAATAATCTTAGTATAATATACAAAATAAAAATAATAATAATAACCGACATATGAATAGAAATTGTTTACTTTGCTCTGCGTATATTAAATTTACAAAAACTTCCAAAAATATCTCATTATTTTTATACAAAATTTTACCTGAGCGCTTTAATTAGAAAACAAAAACTCAGCAAAATATAAAAATCATCAATTGCGACGAGAAGCGCATTATGAATGCATCTGTTTTAATTTATGCAACAACAAAAAAATGTACAAAATTAATGATAAATTTACACAAATTCCATTAGGCGTCTATATACATTGTACAAGCGATTATTTTTTATTAACTATACCTTTTCACGCAATGTGTTGTAGAATTCCCTGGCGTACCAGCGTTTCCACTTGCGCCCGCGGTAAATAATGTTGACTGTTCTTTTTTAAATATATCACTTCACCATCTTCCAATTCAAATTTGCCATAATCTTCCAGACAACGCACTTCTATATATAAAGATTTTGGTGGGCGTAAATCGCCCGTTAAATCAATTCCTTGTCCATCACCAATTGAACGCATGTAGGATGCTAATGACTTTGAATACGTATTGAAGAAGTTCACTTCGGGTTCGCACAAGGATGTTTTAATATCCGCTGGTATAATAGGGCCAAACTCCCAACGAAGCGCTTTAATACGCAGCAGACGTTTATAAAGATATGTAAGTAGGCAGCGCTTATTTCTTTGAAGGGCAGCGTGTCGAAAATTTAATAATGGCCACAAAGTTCGATCACCAGAAGTTGAATAATTAGCTCTAAGTAAAAAAATTGTAACTTAATATATAAAACTATTATAGCACAATGCAACTTACGCTTGTGCACAGTTTTCTTCAAAAATTGCTTTGATTTCCTCCAATACTTGACGTACTCCATCATCCTGTAATGCCCATTAGAACATTTCTCAAACATGACAAATATAAACGATTTACTTACATCAAAAGGTGGAATTGTCTGTGAAGAACGTTCCAGTTCTTTAACTAACTCGAAAGCTTTATCAGCAAACATTTTATTGGATTTTGCCATTTTTATTTCACTTTTCGGACTTCGCTAACTAAAATACTAAACAAAATTTAAGCGCGTTTTTATTGAATTGTTTACGTTTTACTTATGTCATTACACTCGTTTCGTTGTCAGAATGCAAGTGTTGCGTCGCTTGTACAATTATTTTAAAAACCAATCAACAATAAGAAACTGTCAAAATCAGCTGTCTTCTATGGTTTTGGCGCTATTTACAAAAAAAAGGAAATAAGTTCGTATGGTATGGAAAAGTGAAATAGACGTAGTACGCAAAATATAATTCCGAAATAGGTTATTACAACTATAAAACAAATTGAAGTGCATTTAAAAATGCCGGAATATATAATCGCCGGCATACCGGTGCATTTTCCGTTTGAACCTTACGATGTGCAAACGGCATATATGGAAAAAGTAATCAGCTGCCTACGCGATGGCACGAATGGTGTGCTGGAGTCTCCAACTGGCACTGGCAAAACATTAAGTCTGCTATGTTCATCTCTAGCCTGGTTGTTGTCGCGAAAAGCAGATATGCAGTCGTTAGTACAAAGGAATGCAAGAGGCGGAGCAGCAGCCCAACA
Source organism: Bactrocera zonata (assembly GCA_037783105.1). Lineage (NCBI taxonomy): Eukaryota > Metazoa > Arthropoda > Insecta > Diptera > Tephritidae > Bactrocera > Bactrocera zonata. The sequence goes on from JBAWJQ010006514.1 coordinate 7,968, forward strand.
AGCGGTCAATGAATTCAATGCAATACAATCGAGAAATGCCAGTTGGGGCATCCCAAAAATTATATATGCCTCGCGTACACATTCCCAATTAACGCAAGCCATGCAGGAGTTGAAACGTACATCATATTCTTTTATGCGCGCTGTAGTTTTAGGATCGCGTGATCAATTATGCATTCATCCAGAAGTTATGCGAGAACAGGGTAATTCCAACAAAGTACAACTTTGCAAACTGCGCATACAAACACGCACTTGTTCATTTTACAATCGTGTTGAATCCAAAAAGGACAGTCCCGAATTAAAAGAACAATCCATAATGGATATTGAAGATTTGGTTAAAGTAGGACAGAAACTTAAAGTGTGTCCCTATTTTGCATCCAAAGAGTTGACTAGTGACGCGGATATAACATTTATGCCATACAACTATCTTTTGGATCCAAAAGCACGTAAAGCAAATAAAGTTGACCTGAACAATACAATTGTTATATTAGATGAGGCGCATAATATAGAGAAAATTTGTGAGGAATCTGCATCTGTGCAAATACGTTCGTCGGACATAGCCTTGGCTATTGACGATGTGACGCATGTAATGAAGGCAATGATGAGCGAGAATGCGTTAGATTTCATGAGCAATGACGAACCGAAAGACTTTAAATTAGAAGATTTGGCGCTACTTAAAACGATGCTGTTGGACCTGGAGAAAGGCATTGATGATATTGTAGTCGAAAACAAAACGGAGGGGACCACATTTCCACCTGCTTTTATGTTTGATCTGTTAGCTGGAGCAAAAGTAAGTGTTTCGTTTACCAAACCTCTCCACCCGTATTACAGAAATGATTTTTTTACAGTTCACTCCAGCTACAGCACCTGCAACAATAAGTTTGTTAGAACGACTCGTTCAATTTATGACTGTTCAGTCTCAAGATAGCGCATTTCGAAAAGGTGGTAGTTTTGAAGTGCTTTCTAACCTTTTAAGCGTCGTTTTCGTTAAGAAGGAAGATATTATAGCAAAGGTGCTCAGAAGTTTCAAAGTGCATGTGCAAATCGAAGAATTGAAACAGAACACCAAAAATGCCGGCAAGGATGGCTGGTTGTCAAAAGCGTCCAGTAGCAGCACAGTTTCCACGAAATTGCCAAAAATTATTAATTACTGGTGTTTTAATCCCGGTTTTGGCATGGAACAACTTTTGAATACACAGGTGCGAAGTATAATTTTAACGAGTGGTACCTTAGCACCTTTGAAACCATTAATTGCCGAATTGGCGGTACCAATTGCACAGAGTCTTGAAAATCCGCACATTGTTAATAAATCGCAAGTTTTCGTTAAAATTATCGGTACTGGACCCGATCGAGAGCAGCTCGTATCAAATTTTGCCAATCGGTAAGAATTTGGTGTATTGTTTGCCTTCATTTCTTTATTAACTGAAATTTATACAGCGACAATCCGAAGTATCTCAGCTCTCTGGGCCAAACAGTGCTGAATATTTCACGTATCGTACCGGATGGTCTTCTCGTGTTCTTCCCCTCCTATCCATTGCTGAATCAATGTGTTGACGCTTGGCAGGCCAGTGGACTTTGGGCAGAAGTATCTCGACATAAACCGATTTTTGTGGAACCACGCAGTAAAGATAGCTTTACAACAACAATGGAGGAATTCTACAAAAGTATACGTGATGCAAAGGGTGCTGTTTTTATGGCGGTATGTCGCGGTAAAGTATCCGAGGGTCTTGATTTCGCCGATCGTAATGGTCGCGCGGTGATTATTACTGGCCTACCATTTCCTCCACTTAAAGACCCGAAAGTGATTTTAAAGAAACGATACTTGGAAGATAACCGTACAAAAGAGAATGAGGTGCGCATATACATATATTGTTTTTGCTATGCTCCTGCTAACGACACACGATTTTTCAGCTGCTAACTGGTCAAGCATGGTACAGTTTAGAGGCGACTCGAGCCGTTAATCAGGCTATCGGACGTGTCATTCGTCATCGAAATGATTATGGCGCAATTTTATTGTGTGATATGCGTTTTGCACAACCTAATCAGGTATCACAGCTATCTAAATGGGTCCGTGGACATTTAGGACCAGCACCGAAAAGTGTACCATTCGGTTCGATTGTGAGAGAATTACGTGAATTCTTTCGAAATGCTGATAAATCTGTATGTCCCAAGTGCAAGCATTTATATTTACTATTTTTTTAACAACCATTTCATTAAACAGCTTCCAAAACCCAAAGAGCGTAGTATCGAATCTCTAGTTAGCGAAACGTGTGAGGAAGCTGGTATTGTACAAAGTCGTTTCTTCTCCGACCCAAAGAAGGTGCTTGAAGCGAAAAATAAGTTTTCAACGGCGCAAACAATGGCGATGTAAGCAAGTCATTTATATAAATATGTATTAGTATGTTATGTGCCATTAATGATTACAATGATCTAACAGGAAAGTTGAGAAAACCAATTCAATCGAAAGTTGGACACCTGATGACTACAAAATGGCCGCAGGACGGTCCCAAGATAGTAAAGTACCGAACGCTATGGACTTTATGAGTCGACTAGACAATAACGTGAAGGTATTGTAATGTAGCAACATATGCATATGCATATGTATATCAGTCTGTTCTCTAATATCATAAAAAAATGTTAACGGCTCATAAAATTTTGTCACAGTCTATAGACTTCAATAGTGCCAGCTGCAGCAATTCGCCACGACAAAATCAAATTGGCTTATATAAACGCGAGCGAATTTCACCGACATCCAGTCCAAGCAGCAGTGGTAGTGCATCCCTTGCTAATGTTAAGAGAAAACGCTATAAGCTAGTGAAGGATACCTCCATTGCAGACTCTCCGACCAGCTGCGCTTCACCATCTCTAAATGAATTTGGCTTTAAATCAAAAGCTAGATTATCGCTTGAACCACCAGTGGAAGTGGAAAAACAGGCGCCACAGGAACGAGTGGAGTTTTTGCGCATAGTAGGTGTGATTTCTATTAAAATCTCATTCAATATTTCACGAATATAATTTTTGTTTAGTTGCGCAGTTCTCTATCTCCTGATGATTTTAGCGCCTTTACGGCGGCGCTAATGGCATATAGCCGTCAGGATAAAATCGAAGAATTTCTAGAAGTTTTAGTACGAGTATTGTCCAAGCCGGAACTGCATTATATGCTGCGTGGTATGCGTCGATTTATAAAAGTGAATCACAAAGAGTTATTTGACGCGGCAACTGCGCATATTTTGTCATAACCTCACATATGTATATAGATTAAACTTTGGTCATTTGGTCTAATTTTACTCGACGCTATATAGTTGGCGTTTGTAAGCCCATTAACAATATATATGTACCTCGTAAGCTACTATAACATATTTAGTATATAAATTTTTAAACTTTTTGGTTTTACAATAATAAAAAATACAATGCGATATGCAGATATTTTAGAAATAAAAGCATGAAAAATATGAATTTATGAAGTTTTTTTCAATTTCAATTTATTTAGTGTAGTCTGAGGTTGTATAGATTTTCCAGTCACTATGCAAGTGATTACTTCAATTCAAAAGTCTTCCAATGATTTTGCAGAAAATAACACCTTTTATTAGTATAACAGACAAAAAGAGCCCACCTCTTCTTTTCCCATAGTTGTTACATGATTTTGCTTCAAATATAATTTATTATTACATACATATTTTTAATTTATATAATATATGTATATATAATTAAGATGCTTATTTAATATTTAAATTACAGCTAAATTTCACATTTCTTTTCGCTCAGCTGTTTGGAGCTAAATTACGTTGATTGTTCGAACGGAAGTTACATTGATGAGTTCATAAATTTTGTATATGTGTACATACATATGTATATGTATTCATTCATTCAAGATTCGTAATCTTGCTGGCATTAGCTTGTAGCGTTTAAATTTCCACAATTGCTAGATGATATCACCCGCTTGTTCTTTTAAATTCCTTTGTTCAATCCCTCATTTTTGTACATATGTATATGTATAGCGGTTATTTCACTAGAGAATATGCACTTATGTACATAAATATATATGCATTATATAGGGTGATTTTTTTGAGGTTAGGATTTTGATGCAGTAGTATTTGACAGATCACGTGGGATGTCAGACATGGTGTCAAAGAGAAAGATGCTCAGTATGCTTTGACATTTCATCATGAATAGACTTACTAACGAGCAACGCTTGCAAATCATTGAATTTTATTACCAAAATCAGTGTTCGGTTCGAAATGTGTTTCGCGTCCGTGTCCGATGAGCGATGAGGCTCATTTCTGGTTGAATGGCTACGTAAATAAGCAAAATTGCCGCATTTGGGGTGAAGAGCAACCAGAAGCCGTTCAAGAACTGCCCATGCATCCCGAAAAATGCACTGTTTGGTGTGGTTTGTACGCTGGTGGAATCATTGGACCGTATTTTTCAAAGATGCTGTTGGACGCAACGTTACGGTGAATGGCGATCGCTATCGTTCGATGCTAACAAACTTTTTGTTGCCAAAAATGGAAGAACTGAACTTGGTTGACATGTGGTTTCAACAAGATGGCGCTACATGCCACACAGCTCGCGATTCTATGGCCATTTTGAGGGAAAACTTCGGACAACAATTCATCTCAAGAAATGGACCCGTAAGTTGGCCACCAAGATCATGCGATTTAACGCCTTTAGACTATTTTTTGTGGGGCTACGTCAAGTCTAAAGTCTACAGAAATAAGCCAGCAACTATTCCAGCTTTGGAAGACAACATTTCCGAAGAAATTCGGGCTATTCCGGCCGAAATGCTCGAAAAAGTTGCCCAAAATTGGACTTTCCGAATGGACCACCTAAGACGCAGCCGCGGTCAACATTTAAATGAAATTATCTTCAAAAAGTAAATGTCATGAACCAATCTAACGTTTCAAATAAAGAACCGATGAGATTTTGCAAATTTTATGCGTTTTTTTTTTTTAAAAAGTTATCAAGCTCTTAAAAAATCACCCTATATTTAAATATTTCCGTTTATTTAAAAAGTTGTAGAATATCACCTTCTCAGTGAATTCATTAACTTGCGAATGTAAAGGCACAGTTTTAATTTCTTTGTTTTCACATACAATTTTTTCGTCTCTACTTTGCCTTTTTCGTCCACAACGGATACGGAAATAAAAGCGCGCAATTTTAGCGCAAAAAGTGGCGTATGCAAGCACAAAGAGGAAATAACAAGAAAAAGGAATTCAGCAATACTAGCAAACCACTTGATGCTTATAAATTAGTAAAATTAATATTCAGCCTAATCAATACGCCAATGTAAGCCAAAACGTTCCTCAAATGTTGTACGATTATAAACGCCCACATCGGCTAACATCAGCGGTTCTGTATAGTAAGCAAAGCGTCGTATATCTAAAATTGCTGCGTCAAATTGTTGCTTCCAACTGGTTAAGTCCGTAACGGTCATATGTATTGGCAACTGCGGATCCGGTATGTCGATAGCGGCCGACAAACGATCAAATGCTTCAGCAATGGGACCCACCGATAGATTGACCCAATATTCTTCGGGAAAACGCTTATTTTCACAAAATGGTGCTCCCTTACGCATAATGAATATGAGCATAAGTATTTCGTAGCGTTCACCAGCCTCATAAAAGCGTTTTGTGCGCGTCTTCTCCACAAAGTCAATGAGCAATATGAGGGGTGTGTAATTTTGTAAGTGCATCAGCAACTCACGATCTGACCACACGTATTTACCGCCCTTGACATTGCCGCCTGGGTTCGCGCTGGCCACCATACTGGTCGACAACGAAGCGCCTGTTTGTCTAAGACAACCGCCTTCCTCAACCATGGCAATGGATTGCAGCGTAGATTTGTATGTATGTATTTATGTAAGTTTGTCTATGGCCTTAATTTTGTATTTAGTTCGTTGGCTCGTGCTGCTAGGGGGTTGATAGGGCGTTTAGCCAACACTGACACAAAGTGGGGCAAGGTCGCGTCGAGTGATTGTGACCGAGTTGATGTGTGTGGTGTGATGCGATGCACCAGTTGGCTGCTATATAGTATAAGAATCTAACTGAAGAAAACGTGCAGTTTCTTATTAAATTAATTTTCCGTTTTCATTATTTTACTTGAACGACGCACATAAGTAAACGTGTTAAACAATTAAAATTAAACTTTAAGCTCTTGCAAATTAATAGTTGTATTTTAGAAAATACTCCAAATGTTGGTGTCGGCTGCTGCGCGTTTCGTTTGCGTGTTTTAACTGCTGGTAAACAAAACTGGATGCGAGCAAATGCGGAATGCAATCGATAGCCAAATACATTTGAGTAGATCCAAGAAGACGTCAATGAAGATATAGGGTGCAAATTATTAATGTAACCAAAGAGTTACAGTTACTAAAGCATTTTTATCGGAATGGTGATAAATTAAAAAAATATATATATTACCAAAAGTCCTGCATTATAATTTGTGCTATAAAACATTTTTCTACAAACGAATGTTAGAAATGCATTGGAATATAACTATTGTTACTCTAGAACGCTAGAAATTAGAACCAAATTTTTGAAAATTAGGCCGTAATTCAGATCGAAACGCAGCGATCACCACTACATCAATTCTGTAGTCTATTCTAGAAAGCTAACAATTTTGTTCTTATTGCATAATTATCTTTCCATAATTACATCAAGGCGTTTTCGAAATCTTCTCATGGAACGTGCCTCAAGCTTATCCTGACTACGTTCATGGGAGCCCATATTACTTTCATTTCATTTTGTTAGCATTAGTTGGATATTGCATACATAATCTAAAGTTATTCGTTAGTTAACTACCCTATACATATGTACGTAAGGCTGCAAGTGTCCGTAAGGGATTTGCTTGTTTGTGCGCAAGCGCTGCAACGGAATTTTCGTAAATTTTATTTACTTTTCGATTATTTGCAAAAAGCACAAGCACAAATAACGTTGAATTGATTTTCAAAGCATTCACGTTTTATTTAAGTTTTACAAGTCTCTCATTTTCATTGTTAATTTTTTTTTTATAAATGCATTTGTACTCATTTAAGTCTATCAGTGTTTGCACAATTAAAACTATTTTATGTAAATTTATTATTTTTAAAATTATTACAAATATTTAAGCCAAACTAAAATTAAATAAAGTTTGAAATCATATGGATTTCTTTTTGGCATTGTTAAAAATACCCAAGTATTTGCCGCGTGTCATTTCCTTGGCCTCCGATACACCCAATTGATAGGCTTCATCGTACATTTTCTTTATTTCCATTATTAGATTACTGAAGGGCATATTGCTAAGCTCTGTAAATTATTACAATTATTTTAGTATTTATTTAATAATTCAGTAAAGGGTGCACTTACGTATCATGGCATCAATGTCTTCCTGTGAGAGGTCCTTGGACCACTGCGGTACCGGGGTGCGTATAGGAGTGTCACTCATTGCTATAAAATTACTTATACCAGGAACTGCAAAGTCAACAAAATTCAAACTTCAAAACTTTTGACATAACTACTTAAACATAAGTTTATTTGTATCATTTCATTTTGTGTGAATCGTTCAATTAACAAAAAAGAAATACGTTGTGAACAACAAATAGCAGAAATAAAAAACCTGCGAAGAAACAACTAAAAGGATGGTGTTTTTGAAAAGCTCTTAATTGTTTTGAATTAACAAAAAGTGTAAAAGTGGGGCTATAATACCAAATACAAACAAGAACCAAAGTATACATATAGCATATTTTTCGTTATTTAAATTTCTGTTTAACATCACTCACTTTTTTCAGGCCACAATTCGGGGGACGTGCGTAATTTTTCCAGCGAATACAATCCATCCTCAGGTGAGTCCTCTTTTATCAAAGACCCTGTAAACATTTGTTAAAGTATTAGCTAATATTAATTATTATTGTTAATTGAATAAACCTTTTAAAAGTGTACGACTTCGATTTGAGTTCGACATGCTAAAACAAAATATAAGAATTAAATAATGCGAAAGTAGACTAAATAAAATGCCAAAACATATCAAATGTCAAAAGTATTTGAATACGTTCAGAGTTGCATTTCGACATATATTTTTAATTTTTGAAATGTCATAACAGATACTGTATTGATAAAATTGACTTATTAATGTTTAATTTCATAAAAGAAAACCATTTCTAAAAGTTAATATACAATCAATGATAAATGCAATGTAATAAAGTGTTAAGTATCATTATATAATATTAATTATACAAAAATTTAAAATTTCGTATTACATCGCCGTTGCTTTAATTTAATGCCGCCAAAAATGTCTGATCCCAGGTTGTTTACAAATCTATTTCGGGCTAGTTCGTTTTATTCTCTTGCTTTATTGTTTTGCAAATTAGTGGCTGTGGTTTTAATTTAATTTTTTAATGAATATAACGAAATTTGGTACCTTCTACCGTATGTTACCAAATTTCCAACATCATTTTATATTTAAAATGCCACGACATGCTCAGACGCAACATGGTGACGCGACGGTAGATGAAGAAAACATTGTGCTCTTAAAAAACGCAATCTATCAAACTGTGCCTAGCACAGAGCCTTTAACATGCACGTGGTTTTATAATGTAGATCCCAATGTAGTGCCTGTTCGCAACTATGTAACAGCTATCGCAAATCAAGATCTGAAAGTCGTACTTCCGGAAAAGAGAAAAGCGGATAATACGGAACAAGTTGAAGCCTTAAAGAAAGCCAGGTTGGAAACAAAGGCACTCAAAGCAAAGCGCCCTGGATTCTCCGATGACCGTTATGAGGAAACATCTTATTATTTTGAGAATGGCTTACGTAAAGTTTATCCATATTACTTTACTTTTACAACTTTTACCAAAGGACGGTGGGTGGATGAGAAAATCTTAGATGTATTTTCACGTGAATTTCGCGCTCATCCACCTGAGGAATATAAACGCAGCATACTGACTGGATCTTTGAAAGTTAATTACGAATGTGTGCCAGTGGACTATAAATTAAAACATAACGACTTACTGTCGAATACGGTTCATCGGCATGAAGTGCCTGTTACAGATCAAGCTATTACCATAGTGCATATGGATGAGGATATTGTTGTTATAAACAAACCCGCTTCAATACCTGTTCATCCGTGTGGTAGATACCGACATAATACTGTTGTTTTTATTTTAGCTAAGGAATATAATTTAAAGAATTTACGCACAATTCATCGTTTGGATCGATTGACATCTGGCTTACTACTCTTCGGTCGCACGCCTAAGAAGGCTCGACTACTCGAGCAGCAAATAAGAAATAGAGACGTTGAAAAGGAGTATGTGTGCCGTGTTGAAGGAAATTTCCCTGATGGTATCATTGAATGCAAGGAACCTATTGAAGTTGTCAGTTATAAGATTGGTGTTTGCAAAGTATCGCCAAAAGGCAAAGACTGCTCCACAACTTTCGAAAAAATCAGTTACAATGGCAACACAAGTGTTATATTATGTAAGCCTTTGACCGGAAGAATGCATCAAATTCGTGTTCATTTACAATATTTAGGATATCCTATTATAAATGATCCTTTGTATAATCATGAAGTATTCGGACCACTCAAAGGTCGTGGCGGCGATATTGGCGGACGTACTGATGAAGAACTAGTAAAAGATTTGATTCATGTACATAATGCAGAAAATTGGTTAGGTGTTGATGGAGATTTTGGAAGTGAAGGACTAATATTGCCAAAACATGATCATATTGAAAATGGTGACAAAGATGTCGAGACAGTCTCAGAAACTTCTACTATAGTTAATGATGATCTTAATAAAATTGATAAACCCCTTCTTGAAGAAGAGGAGAAAGGACAGACTAAAAGAGTGTCAGTTGGTACACAAACCGGCCATGATCCACCTGATACTACATATAATAAAGAAAAAACAACTGTGGATGAACATTGTTATGAGTGTAAAGTACGTTTTAAAGATCCTAAACCTAACGATTTAATTATGTATTTGCACGCGTGGAAATATAGAGGTCCTGGTTGGGCGTATGAGACGGAATTACCAAACTGGGCAGATAAAGCTTGGAGTGAAACAGCTGTTGAATAAATAAAAGATATTGCGGGTTTGCAAACTTCTACGGCTTAAGTCATTCTTGTATAAACATAAGATGAATATTAGGAACACTTTTATACAGTTTATACTGGTCAAGTAGTTTTTATTATTGACGTGTAAGTTTATGAAGAGTTACTTTAAAAACAAATTCAATTAATTAACTAAGCATTTAATTTCATTGTGAAATAATGAAGTGCTCTAAATTCTGTATGAACGAAAACAGTTAATTCAGTGTTACACATAATTGTAATATACATATAAACATTCTTAAATATTTGTTAAACAATGAATTGTGTTACATTCATATAACGAAAAACAAAATATAATATTTTTGTCTGCGGAACAATCATTAAAAATTAAAGTTTTATAGAGAGAGGACAATATGTTTTAAATAAATTATTGTATAATTTTATTTACATCACAGTTGTTCTTATATTTTTCCACTAACTTATTTTTGTTTAAATAAGTTGAAAATACTACAATAAACATTAATTGAAATATATTTTTAGTGCGTGTAGTTATTTTCGAGTCTTTTGCGGTTCAATTATTAGAAGAAATGTCGCTGTCAACAAGAGGACCAAAAGTATTTTTAGAAGATAAAGTATATGAGAATCTTGAAGCAAAATAAGTTAAATTTATACCTCATAACTATAATTAATTTATAAACAAATAATTAAAGTAAACAATTACGATTTAAAAATGAAAAGTTTCATTTTGAAATAAATCGAGGACATTGATTTATGTTATCTGGCATCTCTTAGTTCTCATTTTTTGTATATTTCTTTCTTCATAACAAATATTTTCTCTTTAAAATATCTCTCTCTTTGCCTTTTCATCATCACCCGTGCGCTTTTTCTACCAGTTCCATTTTACCTGCTCAACTGCAATTTGTGTGCAGTTGTTCGGTCTCCTAGTTTTAATTGTTTAATTAATTATAGTTAAGCTAAATTTGGTGCTAAACACGTATATTCAACTAGATTCTTATCACAATAAGCTTGTGTTCCTTCTATTTGTATTTATATTAATACAGTGCGTAATATATCATTTTGTTTATTACATCAGCGAGAAAATTCGCTTGTCCACTAAGTTTATACTCTGATGGCCGAAGGTGAAATTGCCAACGACAAAAGCATAAAAAATGCTGATAATTTTTGTATAACCGCGACCAACAGCTCTTCTATAAATAACGCTGTGTTGGGTGAAAAGTTAAGAAAGATTACAGCACTTTTCTTCGACTTGGACAACACTTTGATTCCCACGCGTTCGGGTGATTTGAAAGCAGTCAAAAAGGTTTGTGTGAAAGAAAAAGGAGAACGAAGTAGGGTTGGGCATACAATGATACACGCGAAATCGGTGGAAATTTTCCACTGTTTTATTGATAACAGGAGATGGGAGTTGGGAGGTAGGGTGACTAGCACGCGCGATATTTTTGCATAGATGATACATACAAATTCCGGGTATACGGTAGGGGATAGGAAGATGAGATTACGGAAATAACGTAACTGAAGTGTTGATTAATTGCAAAAATCACCGTACGAGAACGTAAATACATACATATATGTATATATTTACGGATTTGTATTTATAGTTACACATTAATAAAACAATGAACTGGACGATTAGTTTACGTTGCGGACAATGCTTTCCGTATTCCGGGGAGTTCAAGGATAATTTATAGAGTTGCCAAGCTAGAAAAGTTTTTCAGTTTTATTTCATAATCCAAAAAACTAATGCAGACTTAATAACTGATATTTTTCAATGTAAAATTTGAAAAATAATTTTGTACTATTCGTTTTTTATTATTATGGTTCTATTTTTTTGAAATGTAGTTAAGTGAAGTGCTTGAAAATCAATTTGGTTTATCGAAAGAGGAGGCCAACACCGCTACGCAATCTTTCCTGAAAGCATTTCGTCGCTGCCCAGATAACTCGCAAACGTCATTAGATTCCTGGCGTACCTATTTATGGCGTGAAGCACTACCACCACGCTACAAACATTTGGCTGAGCAAATCTACCCAAAATGGTTGAAATTACGTTATCGTTATTTGGCGCTATCCGCCGATTACATACAAATGCTATGTCGCGCTCGTGAGTCAAATTTTCTACTGGCCCTTATAACCAACGGACCATCCAATGCACAGTGGGAAAAGATAAACAAGTTGCATGTCAGTCAATATTTTGATTGCATGCTAGTGTCATCAGATCTTCCGTGGGAGAAACCAAATCCGCAAATATTCTATGCTGCATGCAACTATTTAGGAGTAGCTCCATCGCAATGTGCAATGTTTGGAGATAAACTCGAGTCCGACATTAAAGTGAGTATGAACTGACGGAAAAGCCTTACAAATACACTCATTTATAACATTATGCACCTACACAATTTTTAGGGTGGTAATCTAGCGGGACTTGGTGCTACATTTTGGATACCATTGAATGCAGGCGAGATTGACTTAAACGATGTAGAACATAAGCCAGACTTTACTCTCAAGCAATTGTTAGATTTATATAAATATTTTCCATCACTAAATAACACTAGAAATGTGCGTGCCAATTCAAATAGTAATACAAGCGGCACAAATGCACAATGTAATACTGGAACAACATTCTCCTTAGCACATGGTGTTAACGGTGCTTCAGCTGTTCTACCTCAGTATCGTCGTAGAGGTAGTCAAATTAGTCATAGTCGAACCATAAGTACCTGTTACAGTGATCTTCAACGTCAACAAACACATCAACAACAACCAAATCAATTTGGACAAGTACAGAATGAACAAGAATCGCATGACGAATGGTTTAACGAACGTTTGAGTCAAGAGCAGTACAGACAACGGCGTGGTGGGTCACTACCAACTATGGATTATTTGAATAGTGAAGCAGAAAATAGCTCGGACAGTTTGTTTAGCTAAATAATTAATTATTATTAATAATGGCTGTGCATATTGTTCACATGTAAACCTCAAACACACATGCTCATTCTACGATCCTAAAAATAAACGAACGTACAATTATATAATTGCAATAAATCGCAACAAACTAAGGGGCTTCGGAACTTCGCGTGATACATACGTGATTATAATTTAGACACATTTGTATGTATGTAGATAGTTACCGTAAAAGTCTACCCTTTTCCCCGCACACTAGCTTCGAATGGTTGTGCTTTACACGCTGCTTTATGGGTAGTAAATGTATATACATATACATTTTGCATGTGTGCATATACATTCATACATATATACTAAGCGTAACTAAATAAATTCGAATTCATATATGAAATAGTATGTATATTTTAAAATAAAACAAACAATTTATCAGCTAAAAGATTTTAATCAATATTTTTAAGTTTTTGCATTGTTTATTTGCTTTCATATTTTTCGTAGACGTAAAAATATTCTTATTAAATAAATATGAACATGTATTTGAGAACCAGAAAATTATAGTGAATTTTATTTTATTTATTATTTTATTTTTATTTATTTACGGCCATCATTCAATTATGTGCAAATGAACTATATATCTTACATATGTATAAGATTGTGTCGATAGATCAAACAACAATTTTTCACAATTATTAATAGTTGTGGGGAAATGAGCAAAAACTCAAGTTTAATAATAAATTCCTTCATTAAGATTTTTTTAGTCGAAAATTATGAAATAACTGTTACTTTCTGCCTCTAATTTGAAACAATGACAATGTGTTTCTAAAATCATCATTCTCTTTACGCTCTGAAGTAACACAACCTTATATAATTCAATCCTGATATCCGGTCTACTATAAGTATACCCAGTATGAAAAGTATTGCACTTGGTTCATACAATCACCTGTTGGTTCGCAAATATCGATAATATTTCGATATATTCGATTACTACAGACCGACACATAAAAATGTTGAGATTACGAAACTTTTTACCATTCAGATATTTAATTCGTTACAGTCATTGTTTTAGAATACTACCATAACCACTAAAATTGAAAGTAAGTTTCGCTTTTAAATAAATTAGATGTAAATATCAATATTTGGTCATGGGAAGAGAAGATTTTTGTTTACTTCTTACACATAATCGATAATCGAGCTCAGCACTTCAACAGCTGATTGCATTGAATTTTAAGTGGCAGCTTATTTTGTTTGACATTTGAGATTTCCATGCCAAAACAAATTTTAAATAAACTGTTTCTTTTCTGCGCCAAAATTTGTGTTGTTCCGTTAAAACAAAGCCATCATATTTGTGTATGCACGTTTGCTTATTGAAAAAAATTAAGTTTGTTTACAATGACTAGACGAGGCACAGCTCGCACGCCACTTTCACTAATCTCGCCTCAAAAACCTCAGGCGAGTACTACGAAAAAACAATGGATATGCCGTTCACCAAAAATCAACCAACAGCCAGCAAAATCTGTGTACACCATGACTTCCCGTGATTTTCAAAGAGATACAAACGCACACGTAGAAGTAATTGCTGAGCATTTGAAAGATGTTTGCTGCATAAATTTCTTTCAAGCAGCGATAATGCATAACAAACACTTGTTTCGTGGGCGCAAGGTTTTGGACATAGGCTGTGGAGTGGGTATCCTCTCGTTGTTTGCTGCCAAGGCTGGTGCAGCACATGTATATGCTGTGGATTCGTCAAATGTAGTAGACTACACAGAACAAATTGTAAGCGATAATGGTTATGCCGACATTATTCATGTGATCAAAGGATCATTGGAGAATATTGTACTACCAGTTGACGAAGTTGATATCATAATTTGTAATTGGTTGGGATATTCAATGTTATTCCAAGCGGCGTGTGATATGGTAATTTATGCTCGGGACAAATGGCTAAATAAGGAAAATGGCATTATATTACCCGATGTGGCGAAATTATTTATGGCTGCAATAGAGAACACCAAGCACAAGAATGAACGTGTAGAATGGTGGAACGATGTCTATGGTGTAAATATGAAATGTGTGCGTAATTTTGCATTATCCGAACCCTCTTTTCAACTGGTGGAGCCGAAGCAGGTGTGTCACTTTTTATTTGCTTAATTATGCGATAATTCAACTAAATCTTTTAATATTTTTCTACAAACAGCTGATGAGCACTCAATTCGGCGTTAAGTATCTCAACATGTACACCGCCACAAAGAAAGACTTGAAATTCCGTAGTAAATATATGTTAGAAATGCAACGTGGTGGAAACATGGATGGCATCGTGACTTATTTTCATGTTTACTTTTCGAAGTCCCATACACCAATGGGCTTAAGCACGGATCCTTCTGTATGGCGTACACATTGGATGCAGACGGTATTTTTCTTCGACAAACCTGTGTACGTCAAAGCCGGTGAACTTTATTATGGTGGCATAGAAATGTGTTCAGTTGGTAACGGTTGCGACCTCAACAATATGGAGTTAAGCCTCGAAATGTTCAGTGGAGATCCAGCTCATCTGCATCTAGAAGCAGAAATGCGCTGGAAGCTCAAACCACATGCAGCCATAATAAATGAAAGAATTTTAGAAAAGAGTGAAGCAAGTGGAAAAAACAAAATCCATAAAGATGAAAAACAAATTAATTCGGATAAAAGTAAAACTTTGCTTGCACCAAAGAAAAGTGTTTATGTACCTAAAGAGCTAATAACAAAAACAGTCGAAGTGAAATCGGCAACAATTGTACCTACCAGCTTAGAAATAGGAAATTACTCATACCCCTGCAACGTGATGAGGAGGAACAAAAAAGCAAAGAATTCAAAAAAAGGCTAAATTCTTTTTAAAAATTTTAATATTTCCATTATTTTATTTGAGTATATTATAACTTTTCACATATGTACATTTATTGAAATGTTTTATACACTGAGATAAGGCTGAAATATGGATAACGAATTAATCCAAATTTATCGTTATTAAAAGAAAAAAATTATATACCATTTATTAAAAATAATAAATATATATTGTCTAAAAATAACGATTTTTGTTTTAATTTGGCTGTAAAAGTGACTGATAACATTAAGCTTGTCCAAGGCAACCTTTCAATTTCTGAATATATTGTTCAGGGGGCCTATTCTGTAACTCGATTCGAAAAAAATTTACTCGCTTTTCGGATTTTCAACCAATTTTCGAAAAACTAACGAATAAATTTTGAGTTGTAGAAAGCAAAAACGAAAATTGTGTGTCTTTATTCTGGCACAGGGTGGTACAACTGTCGCATAATTATAAAGTAGATCCGAATTTCGAATAGAATACAGTTACAGCATTTAGATCGGATCACTATTATACACCTCTGCCATACAAACTGACCGATAAAAATCAAGGCAAAGATATTTTTATACCCTTTTATGTTATAAGAAATGCAACTCTGAAGGGTATTATACTTACTTTTGACGTTTCGCGTATTTTCGAGTAATTAGTACCGTTTTTTAAACAAAACTGTAGGCGAACTCTGCTTCTTCCAACCCTTCTTGCCTTTCATAAACCAGCGAAGATTGATAGCTGGTAAAAATTGTTTGTATGAAACGAAGTAATTACAAAAATTAAGTCAATACTTTATTAATGTTTTTTTAATACATCTGCATACACTAATAATATATTTAACCAATAATTATAAATATTGGCTTTAAATGTTTTATCTCAACAATTTTAGTATTTTTGTTTTATTTTCATAATAAGTTAATAATTGCATATATATTCAATGAATTAACACAATTTTCAGTTAACAATACAATTTCATTTAGTTACTTATGTAGGTACAAACATTTACATATTTTTATGTTTGTCTCAAGGTGTGTATACAGGCAACATATGTATGTATGTACAACCGCGAAGTAATTACCAGCTTTTTTGGGCTATATAGTACGTATCAGGGTGTCCGTTATTTTTTAATTAATTTTTTTTTTTTGCTAATGTCTCGAGAAATTTCGGTTTTTGTGCTTAAAATAAGTATCCAAAGTAAACAAGCGTATTATTTTTAATTTAAGCTTAAATCATTTTACTCACTTAATTTTGAAATTTAAATTTTTTTCTTTTGCATTTTTTACGGATATTTTGATTTGATCTTTTGCAAGAAATGTCTTAACTCCAAAGTAAATAAACCTAAAACTTTAAAATGTGGATATTCTAATACAAAAATTTCCGCTCTACCTAAAAGCTGCAACAATTTTGTTCATAAAAACATTCGCTTAAAAGTTATAAGAAACCAAAGTTATGACCGAATGTACTGTTTTCATATAGTACACCATGCCGTATGAGCAACACAGAATGTTGAGTGAGCAGATCACTTGTATGAATGCTCAGGCGATTTGATGTGTTATTTTAACTGCATATAACTTTTAAAGCAAAGTTTTTGTGAAAAATTATGCAGACATTTTTTTATAGAGCGGAAAATTTTGTATTAGATTAACACTTTTTCAAATTAGTAGACTTACTTGGCTAACCAAAAATTTGTATCTAAAATCTTTCTATGGTACTTATGATTTAGTCACGGTTTCAAATAAAAATAAAGCGTTTGTTTACATTGGATCCTGTTTTTTTAGGGAAAAAACTGAGACTTCCAGACCAAGAAATCAACTTGGAAAATATCGTACACCCTAATGTAAACGCGAAACCTATTGTGCATATAGTATGAATGTCATATATAGTATATATATGTAGCTATAGAAGAGGCCTAACTATGTAATACATGTATGCATGTGTGTTTGTAGTACTTTTTTTATTATTTGTTGTTGACAATTTTTTTTAGGTTTTTCGTTGCAATAAAACAGTTTATTTTCTGTTCACACGTAGTCTTCTTGAGTAAGCAGATTTTCATTTGAAAATTTTAAAACAAATGCAAAGCTAACATTTTTAGACATTAAAAACTTCTCGACAAAATGCTTCATAATTATTTTTCCAACAATACAAACTGATTTGTCAATATGTTTTTTTATTATTTTTAGTTACATACACAAATATTATTTGTATAAATGTATTTTTTGCCACAAAAATCACTTTTACCTCACGCAACCGTTTTACATTTAGCGTATTTTAATGCTACGTAAATACATACATATGTATGTATTCAAGTATTTATATTTTAAGTGAAGTAATCAATTAGCGTTTGCTATAAGCAATCAACGCGCATATTCTAATCTACAAAACTAAGCTTTTACACAGTAAAGGAAAAAGAGCACTTACGTGTTATACATATATGTATGTATGTATGCTATATACATACATGCTTATTTATGCACTTATTGGTAAATACTAGTTATTCATGTAAAAATAACACAAAAAACACCAGCAAAATTGCTGCATTTATCAATTTAAAAAAAAAAAATCAACCGAAATTTGCGAGAGCTGCTGTGGATCGCAAGCTCCGCACGCACCTCGAGTCCATTTACCATCTACGTATTTATGTTTTCGTCTGCTCCACTAAGTGTGTATGTATGTACATATATAAGTATGTAGTTTACTTTGTTGCATCAATCCACTGCACTTACAATTATACTTTCCGTTCACATTTTAATTCAACATATATGTATGTATGTATGTTTGAGTATTGATAAATCTGCGGCAACTCACTAGGGAAAAAAGAAAGACAAAATTGTTGGTGAAAATGTTAATTACAAATTTTCAAAAAAATAATTTTTAAAATAATAATTATTGGTTAATTGAGAAAAAACATATCGAGAGATTTTCGGACATTAAAAATACTTTCAGACAAAAAACAAAAAATAATACAAATACATGCCCTTTGAGTATTTTATTTGCTTCTTAAGCTACCTCTAAGCTCTTGAAGTGTTAGGGCTTTTGGTGCTAAAACTTATTTTTTTAATTTTTAAACAAAAATATTGCATTTGTCAAAGCTAAATTACCTTAATGTCTAGATTTAAAATCTGATCAAATTTGACCCGGATTGGTAAAAAAATTGTATTCAAATCTAGATTTAAAATCTGATCAAACTTGATCCGGACTGAGAAAAAATTGCATTAAAATCTTCATTTAAAATCGGATCAAATTTGACCCGGACTGTAAAAAAACAGGGTTTTTACTTTTTCAATACTAATCTTTATTATAACCTATAAAATAGGGTTTTGTGTCAATACAACTACAAATGCACTGGGAGCGCAAAGTTTATATGGACCAGTCCGGGTCAATTTTGATCAGATGTTACACCACGTGAAATACTTTCAATTCCAAAAATTGTTTAGTAAAAAAAGAGAAGTGAAGTTGACAGTTTACGTCTCTAACCTTCTTATGTAAGCATATTAATTTATTCAAAAAATTTAGAAAAGCAAAGTGTCCAGAACATCTACATGTTTTTTTAAGAAATCATAGCTATAGCATATGTACATATATATTTGCTTTTTGAGATCGTAATAAAATATTGGCAGGTAAAGCAAACACGATTGGTTCTAAATTGAATCCAAATCAAAAAACAAAAACAAAAACAATTTAAAAACATAAACAAATATCGATTGAGGACAAAACTTCATTATTTCTAAGTGATTTTACCTTTTCATCTTTTTAACGCGCTGAAAACTATTTACTTTTTCTTCTGTGCCGCCAATTCTTCCTCTAGCTTTTTTCGCCGCTTCGTCAGCAATGCATTATTGGATTTGTCCAGCGCTTTCACATGCATCTAAAGAAATACGAAAATTAAGTAAATTCATTGAATTACTTATTCGCATATAATTTGAATTTACTTTTTCGCTCACCTGATCGTAGTCGACTCGCATTGTGGCCAATGAACGCGTCATTTCCTCTTGCACCTCCGGCCATGTCTCCTCACCCTCCTTGAGCATGCGCCCCGTACAGAGCGGCGTCTGTGGCACTTGTGTATATTGTGCAATCCATTTGTTTCTGATCACTTGCTCGATTGTCAAACGCTTGGTGGGGTCAACATTGAGCATGCCTTTGATTAAGTCCTTGGCTGCTTGACTAACGTTGGCCCATTCGGGGTTGGGAAAGTCATATTGACCGGTGCGTATGCGCTTCTTCATGCCGGGTGAAATGGCCAGGCCGTTGTTGCTGTAGAATGGTGGAAAACCGCAGAGCAGTATGTACATGATGACACCCAGCGACCAGATGTCACAGCTTTTGTCGTATTTCTCGGGGCCAAGCACCTCGGGAGCTGCAAGTGGAATGGCATGAAATAAATATTTATAATCAGATGAAAGACAAATACTAGATTAGTACTGAATACCTAAAATGAGCCAATAGATTAGTTTGAAGAATCCTCAATTCCGTTGCCGGAAATCATCAGTAAATAAGTTAACAAAAAAAATCCGCGGGTTTTATACCTTCTTCCTTTAACCTCTTTAATTCGAAACTACTTTTATTACAAAAACGACTAGTGAAATATATGTATAACATCTTTCTCGTGTAGAGACCACAAATGAATCGGAGAAACTTTAGAATTTACTAAATTACAAAAGTGAATAGCAGGATACAAATTTCAATTGGCACTTATAAAGGGGGACTAGCGTACGGTTAAACAGTAAGGTTAGTTTCGATGACTGATCTCCAAGACGTGGCAGTTGGCACTAGGATTACTATAAATAGTTCTTATTCCAGAACCACCATAAAACTATTGGATCCGATCTTATACAGTTGGCAAAATGGTTTGAGGTCTCCACAAATTTGCTTAGGCTTTTAATTATTCAATCTCAGTGAAATATCTCAAGTGTTCAAGCTTTGATATCGCAAACGTGGGGTAAGCCGGTAAGATACTCATCCTTAGAGCGTAAACGTGGACGGATAAGGCAGAGTGAACTCTTAAAGCCGAGCCGAGCTCCCTTGGGTTGGCCCCAACTAAGTAGACGCGCAACGACCTTGTCTGGCGGCATTCAAAGAGTCCAGCTGGATCTCTTTGATCGACCTGGAGCCCAAAAGATGTTCGAGGTAGTGCAAGAACCGCAATGCGCCAAGTTCCATGCGAAGTCCAGTCTATGCAGTAGTAGAACGCACGAAGAGGCACGCCGTTCTATGTCCATTCTATTGATAGCAGTGCTAGGATGGCTTTCCTTGCCTGCCGGTCAGCTTTGCAGTTACCTGCGACTTCCGATGTGGCCTGGCGTTCATACTAGCCTTATTACAAAGTTATACGATGCCATTAATAACGAGGTTTGACATTCCTTAACCAGCTTTGATACGCCCGGTTTATTTTGAGCTTCTAGTAATGTTGGATCTTGCATGACTCCAGATTCAGACAGTACTTAGAACAAGGACTCTCCTAATTTTACTTTCTTTAGCCTCGTTTGATGGCTAGCGATGATTCACTCTACAGATCCGTTAATAATTGTCACAAATTTAGGAATAAGAACCTTGGAATAAGCCCCTAAGATTCAAAATTCGTTTCCAGTCCTATATTAGACAAACATACCCGACAACTCAGTTTTTGATGGAATTTTGGACCGTAATCCTATGTATTTATATATGATAAGAGACTCACCAACATAGTACGGCGTATAGCAGGGTGTTTGTAATGTGTCCTTTACAAACGTCTCCTTTGCGAAACCGAAATCTGTTAATTTCAATATGGCATCCTTATCATTGCTGGTATACAGCAGATTCTCTGGCTTTAAATCACGATGCGCAATATCTCGACTGTGCAGGTAATGTACGGCAATGCAGATTTCATGCATGATTTGTGCAGCCTCTGGGCAAATAGAATGAAAGACAAAATGCAATTAAACTGTGATAAGATAATGTCAACTGCAGCACTTACCACGCTCCGAAAAGTTGCCATCGGCGTTGTCTTGTATGCGCTGAAACAGTTCACCACCCTCCATGCTGGAATAAGCGAAGATTGCAAAATTAAGTAAATATTAAAAAAATATATATTTGCAAATATTTAATAAAAACGACAACTCACCACTCCATCACGACGAGCAGACATTTATTGCCGCCATATGTGTTCTCGTAGACGTCGATTATGTTGACAATATGTCGACAACCGCTCGCACGCCAATGCAAGTCCACCTCGCGCCTAGCCTTCGGATTGTCCAGCAGCACTTTGAGCGCATACTTTTGTTTGGTTTTGCGATTGGCGCACTGCACCACCTTGCCGTTGATCCCTAGGCCCAGCACTTTGTTCGAGATCTCGTAGTCGTCGACGAGCGGTGTCGTCTTCGCTTGCCTCTGGGCGGCATTGGTATCCGCTTTCGTATTAATTTTGAACATGTCTTCTTTGAGTCACTGCAAAATTGTGGCGAACTGAAATTAATGGGCGCTGATTAGACATAATGTGACACTAATACAAATTTAATGTGTTCGAAATGTTTGAGTAATCGGCGGTAAGTGACGCTCACTTTTGTATGTTGACGCTCGGATCGGAAACACTCATCGTTTCGTGGGTGGTTCAAGTGCAGATAACACTTGGAAGTGTCCGATTTTATCGTCGTTTACATGCTTATCTATATTTATCGCATTCTTTTCATCGTTTACACTTTATTCCAATCAATATTTAATGATAAATTGCCGTATTATTGCATAATTTATATCCTATAACTCATTTGTAGTTGCTTTAGTTAAGTGTGGAGGCGTTGATGAGTAATGGACTTCAACCTACTCAAACCAGAATTTAATCACTAACTATATTAGGACATGACAGATCTGTTTTTTCTGTAGGAATATCGATTGTTACTACGGGAGATGGATATAACGGGTTTTCAATAGGGACGCTACAAAAATAGACTGATAGGGACAGCAAATGACGCCATATTTTTTCTCGCTCTTTTGACATGTCTCGCCAGTAAGATTTGTCATTTCATCACGGAAATATAAATGATCCAACAACAAGTCGGAATTATTAAACTTTACTACCGAAATTCGGAGTCAGTGGCCTCAACTTTAAGAGCGCTACACCCAATTTATGGTCATTATAATCGTCCTGTCAGATCAAAAGTTGAGCGTCTAGTGAAAAAGTAGTGGCTGCCGCTGTCACATCAGTCTCTCAAACGTCTAAAACGTTGGGCATCTCTGTGACGTCGTTGTGGCGAATTTTGCGAAAAGATCTTGGCGTACAACCTTACCAGATCAAATTGACGTAAGAACTGAAGCCGTTTGAGCACCAGATCCGTCGTAATTGGAGCTGAGCAACAACTTGAAAATGATCCGTATTTTCATCGAAAAATCATCTCAGCGGTGAGGCTTATTTCCGGCTGAATGGCTTCGTCAATAAGCAAAATATGCATTATTGGTCAGGCAGCAATACACACGTATTCCATGAGTCACCATTGCGGTTTATGGGTCGGCAACGTCATTGAGCCGTACTTCTTCCGTGATGATTAAGACCGGCACTGTGAATAGGAATAGCTACAGCTCAAAGATAACCGAATAATGTTGGCCCCAATTGGATGATATGGACTTGGATAGTATGTAGTTCCAACCGGACGGTGCCACAAGCCACACAGCAAATGTTAAAATCGATTTGCCAAGTTTGGTGAACGTATTATGTCACGAAACGGTTCAACATGACAAACATGATCCGGTCTTGTTAATTTAAGCTGTGCATATAAAGTGAATAGATAAATATGTTATCTCCTCGATTGATATAACATTTTTATAGTATGTGCGCGTAAAGTTCAAATTGACCAGTCCGGATCAAATTTGATTCTGACTATAAGGTGTAGTAAAAGTAAAAATCCATTGATTTTGTATTAAATTACAGGTTTCATAACTACTATGATCCGATTTAGGTCAAATATAAACCGTCTTGTTCGACAGCTTCTTACTATATTGAAGGTAATTTCAAAATAATTTCAAAATACCGCTCTTATTCAAACATTCGTGCGTATAAGCAAACTTTGGGGATGGGGATTTTTTCAAGCTTCTCTTGAGACTAATATTTCCATTAGGGAAATCATTCGCCTTAGGCAGGCACACGTAGTAATCACTTTGTGCCAGCTCTGAACTGCCAGGTTATTGGATAAAAACCATCAACCCAAAACTACTGGAGCTTCTAACGAATTCCTATCGATATGTGTTGGTTGGTGCTATACTTATGGAATACAAATCCTACCATATTGGCCAAGGCTAGCCGCTTCTGAGCGATTCCGGACAGATATCAAAATTGTTGTCAGTACAGGTCTGAATTAAGAGTTTGGCCATAGGGGAATAGCTCCTAATTGATGATTCCTTGTGAATTCCACCAAGCACATAGGAAAACCTTTCTGACTGTCACTTCTGGCTTTGACCATGTACGGGTTACATGAGGCTACGAGTTTCAATCGTTTTATCGTTTTATTAAATTCTAAACACGTCTAGAATATTGTCCTTTATTTTCAAATTGATCTGAATAACAGTCGTCATCAGCCTTAATAACTTGTGCAGCTCTTCAAATTCATATTTTCAAAACTGTGTTTTTGAAGTCGGTTGGCAAGATTTCTCGAGAATTACTCAACTGTTCTTCATGAAATTTTACACAGGTTATATTCCCAAGGGTTTGCGTGAGATTTTCTTCATATACAGTAATAGAAAGTAAAGGGATGACTAAGACTCTTCCCTATAATAAGGGCTGACAGATTTTGATGTTCTGTGGTAACCGATATGTACCAAGTACTCTCGTAATTGACGGTATTTTTACTAACGATCGAAGCTTTTTCGAGATAGTGATCATTGATTTGATCGTTGAAAATGTTCTATTACGAAATTTTGACTTTTTATTTTAAAATTTTCTCCAACAAATAAGTCCTATAAAAATAAAATATATAATAATATTTTTTTTCCAAAACAAAGGTGATTAACCTACATGTCAGTTAGTTCATTTTTATTCAAAGAATACCGTTGTACGTCAGGAGCAGACCACAAGACCTACTCCATATCCACCAATAACCACAATTAATTTACACGTGCTTCAGCGTTGAAATTTAAAGTGATTCAGATAAAAACGTTTTAAAATGGAAATTTTCGGTAAATCCATTGTGCTATTAATTTTCCAGCAATTCAGTTTTCCGCGGAATCATTGTGCATTCAATATAAAGATTAATATATGCACATACATACATATCTACACACATAAATACAATTAATTCATACGTAATTAAGAGACTTAACAAATGAATTCATTTCACATGCAGCTCCATGGATATACATATCAAACATATGTATATATACATATATAGCATGCAATGCATAGTAGGCATAATCGTACGAATAAGCTCCGCCATGTAATGCATCACTTTTTGAACTTTGTCTAATGACTTTCAAAACAAGCAGCTATTTCAAATTAATGACCAAAAAGATAGGCTAAGTTTGGCTGGAACGGCTGCTCTGTATACAATTTAACGGTGCATTGACCAAAATTGATGTTTTTTCTAAGCACCGACTATACTCCTATGGGCAAAAAATAGTAAGACTACTTGATTTCAATTTCGCGCGAAACCATTCGTCGAAATATTCGTCTGAGTCTTAGATCTATCTTACCCGAAACAGACAATCAATTGGCCGTATATCGTGGCATGATGAGCTGAACCAAAAAATCAAAGTTATATTGACAGATTTCTTCTATCACCGAGGTGTGATGCACTCCGAATTCCTTCCGACAACTGTCAACAAGGAATACTATTTGAGTGTTGTGCGTCGATCAAGCAATGCTATTCGCCAAAATGAGGCCGGAATTATGGGCCGACAACTCTTGGTTTTTGCACCACGATAATGTACCGTCGTATACTGCATTGATTCTTCGTGAGGTTTTCGCCAAATTTTCAACCAATATCGTGCCGTAACTACTGTACTCGCCTGATTTAGCTCCGTGTGACTTCTGGCTATTGAGAAAACTCAAACGACCGCTCCGGGGAACCGCTTTGAGTCAATTGAAGGCATTGAACGTGATTTGGTACGCGCATTGAAGGCTATTACGGAAATTGACTTTAACAACCGTTTCGAGGGTTGGAAAAAAAACGTTGGCACTAGAGTATTGGGGCCAAGGGGGATTACTTTGAGGATAGGACAACCCTTAACGTTTTTATATGTATTTTTGGGTATAAGTAGCAATAAAATCCCTAGTTGGGAACTAGTTATTATTGGACCAGTTATTTATGCTGACCGCCGGCTTTTTGCGATGCATCCGACTTTTAATCCATAAATTCAATTGAGTTCATTTGTACCTTTGGACATACATGTACCTATTTATGTATAACTGTATTTATCATGCATGCACAAAGTACAGTTCTATAAGCAAATTATGCGATTTCAATTGTCTCGTTGAATGCCTGCAATTGTTTCGCACAATAATTCGAAAGAAATTGTGCAACACTTATTTTTGCAATAAAACGGTGGAATTTTTTTTAAGCCTTAACGATCGGAATAATTTCAAACAAGCAGCCGCGTTCAATGCGCCAGCGCATGGCATGGGCGCTGCATTGAAAAGCGGATGGGGAAGCAAAGGTACATGTATGTATGTATGTATATAACAGCACATATGTAGATATGTATTTATAAAAAAGACTTATGCATGTGTCTCTGTGTGTCCAGTTCGCTTATGTATATCTACTGTCGCTATTGCAACTCATTCCGATTGCAACAGCATTGTTGAACTTTCCAAACGCAGCGCCTACTAATGCGCAATGCAAATTCTAGACGCCTGCGCAAAAAGACCACATTGACAATTAAGCACAAAGCGCCAGAAAAAGTTGTAAAAAAGTAAACTCGATTTTTACCTAGTCATATAAGGCCTTAAAAGTCGCCTCTTGTGTTGTTGTGCCAAGGCAAATTTGTAAATTTCAGCAATGCGAAAGCGAAAAGTGAAAAATAACACGAACTACGGTTCAGTGGCTGCGTCAAATGGAAGTTGAGTTTGATATATGTATTTGCATTTTTCTGCAAATATTTTACAACGCGTGACGTCATTCTTGTGGCATTTGCGGTTAATTAAATTTAGCTTATATTTTCATGAGAAGCGTTTAAATATAGATTTGCAAATATGTATAATATTTATATGCAAACAAATGCATATATACATACTTACATACTGACTACAACTATTTGAGTTCGAACATATTAAAATTCCATCTGACCAAAATTTACTCCGATTATTAAAAATAATCACGTATTTTAATACTAATTTTTATTATCGCTCTCAAAATCGGTTCCAGCGAGATATGCATTTTTATATATGTACATACAAACAAACTCATATTAAGACAATAACTATTTGAGCTTGGTATATGAGCATCTGATCAAATTTGACCCGAACTGGTCAACGAAAATTGTGCGCGTAAATCCAATCACTCTCAACAAATATTCTGAACCAGATACAGAAACTTACATATATACAAACTAATTTACTAATATACCATCTGATCAAATTTGACCCGGACTGGTCAATGAAAACTGCGTGCGCAAACCGAACCATACCCAAAATAGGCTCCTGAGCCATTTATGTATACATAAAGACAGTAACTATTTGAGCTTGAATATACCAATATACCATATGATCAAATTTGACTCGGACTGGTCAATGATAACTGAGCCAGATATGGATACATAAAGATAATAACTATTTCAGCTTGAATATACCAATATACCATATGATCAAATTTGACCCGGACTGCTCGGACCAAACCAAATGATACAATATTGGTACAAATTTTTTATGTTCTTGTGAAGTTTGATCTGCCTATGTCAATCGGAAAGAAAGGAAAAATAAACTTAAACAACGAGTTTGCTTGAAATTGGTTTCCAACGAAATACGGCTACGGATTCGTTTAAAATGCCTCAGAGATATTTTGGGAGTCTCAGTGGAGGTCGAAATTGTGCAACACCCTAGCGAATGGCGCTCCAAAATTAGTCGTAATCGAAAAAAAAAATTCGTCGAAGCCACTGACTCGCCACAGCCGAGACTTAAGCCCAGTGAATGGAAAATTGTATAAATAATGATAGCATTGACTCAGATATAGCCGATTATGCAGACGACAATAAAGATTTGTGTTGAAAAACGAGAAAATGTAACTATTTTTAAAAGTCCGGTTTAAATTTGATCTGGCGGTATATACTATATATAGGCAACAATTTAAGTTTAAATATTCAAATATTTAATACGTATAAGTATAAACTACAGTACGTACATAAGTGTATGTATGTAACCATTTAAAATTTTAATTAACCGCCCGAGAGTGCCGGTGGGCTCGTTAGCTAGCTAATGTCACTTCTAAACACACACACACACACACACACATACAAATTAACACTAAACGTCGACTGATAAATATGACAAGAAAATATACAGACAAACGTGAAATGCGACAACTTGTTTTTCCTAACCTGTTTTGTCAACGTACCGTTTAAGACCAGTGTCTGTGTGTGTGTGTGTGTTGTGATTTTTATCGTTTGTCGCAAAATAAACAACAGCAAAGAAATTTAGAACTCAACCGCAACAAGTGGAGAAATGCTAACAAAAAGCGCACACAATAGCGGTCACATGTGCGCACACATACATACATACATACATATAACCATATTTGCTTATTATATTTTATATAATTATGTGATGTGTAATCGCCGAGTTTGGTTGATTCTGTCATATCGTGACAGCTGATAACGCCACCAATACGTGATAATGCAATGCTTCAGCCAATTTCTGTGCGCATGGACGCCAATAACCCCGCTTTGTGGTCGATTCGTGGCATTACATCGTGTAAATATTTTTTTAAGACACACGTGTCTATATTTGGCATTCAATGTTTGTCATCTGTCGGACAGCACGCGGAAGCGACGTCAGTTTTGTTCATTCGTGCAACTTATGATAAAGGTAGACACGGAGTGTAAGGTCGTTGTCTAGGCATAAGCCGTTGATCCATGCGGTACTTAAAAGACTTTTTGATACCTGACAAGCGGTCATGCAAAATCAACAAAATTTGATAGCTTTGGTTTACATTGTACTCATATTTTCGATAGTTGACATTACAATTTTAGATTGTATGCCACACTATTGTAAAATATAAATAAGAATAATTGTTAACTTCGGGCACACCGAACTTATAATACCCTTCTTCTTCTTCTTCTTAATTGGCGTATACACCGCTTACGCGATTATAGCCCAGTTATCAACAGCGCGCCACTCCTTCCTTCTCTTCGCTACGTGGCGCCAATTGGATATTCCAAGCGAAGCCAGGTCCTTCTCCACTTGGTCCTTCCAACGGAGTGGAGGTCTTCCTCTTCCTCTGCTTCCCCCGGCGGGTACTGCATCGAATACTTTCAGAGCTGGAGTGTTTTCGTACATCCGGACGACATGACCTAGCCAGCGTAGCCGCTGTCTTTTAATTCGCTCAACTATGTCAATGTCGTCGTATATCTCGTACAGCTCATCGTTCCATCGAATGCGATATTCGCCGTGGCCAATGCGCAAAGGACCATAAATCTTTCGCAGAACTTTTCTCTCGAAAACTCGCAACGTCGACTCATCCCCTCATAATACCCCTCACATATACAAAAGTTCCTTACAAAAACTTGATTCCGTTCGTTCTATGGCAGTTGTAAGCTATAGTAATCCGATCGGAACAATTTCTGCAGATATTGCGTTCTTCTTCTTCTTTATTGGCGTACTGATGCGGTTATAGCCGAGTTTACATTCCATTATTGCCTTAGGAAATAATCCTTGCCAAATTTCATGAAGATATCTCATTAAATGCTATAGTGGTCCGATATCGGCGGTTCCAAGTAGCAATGAGCAGTTTGTTGTGGAGAAAAAGACGGGTGCAAACTTTCAGATTGGTATCTCAAAAACTTTATATGGACAATGGACGGACATGGATAAATCGGCAGATTATATATATATATAAAGTATATTTTATGGATTCTGGCGTTTCCTTCAGCACTTAAGCACGTTCATTGGCGAAATTTAGGTGCGAAAAAATTATAACGGATATCTCACAAGTTGGTGGACTAGTTCATGTACATATATACAAATAGACGGTCTTACGGAAGGGGCTAAATGGACTCAACTCATCATGCTGATCATTTTCATGTACCTTATATGGTTCTGCCAAGGATTTGTAACAACTAATTTCTAGTTCCACGATTGAATGTATGTAGCGAGTTGGAATAAGGTCCAAAGCTCGAACTACTTTCAATGCAAGGGGCTGCAATTGGACTTGATGAACTCTCCAGTTATCCATCAAAATCAGATTGCTAGTGTCAATTTGCATATAGATAGTGTAGGAATCTCTGGAACCTGATTGCGAACGAGTTTCTGGAGCCACTGAAAGACAATTACTTCTTCAGTGAATTTTGCTTTACCTCTTCGATCGACTGAAAACGCGTTTCGTACCGATAATTGTTTTGAATGGTTTGTATGTCAAACTCATTAACTCATCGGTAGTTATTATGCTTTCCATGAATGTGGGATCGGAATAGCACGATCAAGCATATCCAAAGAGACCTGCTTTTTGTGCTCTTTTTGAAAAAAAAAAAATCAGAATTAGCGGGACGAGTTAAACAAGAACGCTTTATATCCAAAAATATCTACCAAAATCATTCGGACGGACTCGGGAGAGATGTCGAGCTCTCTGAGCTGAAGGTCGTCCAGAATGAGTCATGTTTACGACGAGCTATTAGAACGTGATATTATTTAATGGCCAAGTGCTGAAGGATCGAGTGGAACTTAATATTAAACGTGACCGTTGATGTAATGGCAGAAAAGGTTCTTCAAAAAATATCGAGTCATGTTGCGAAGCTGACAATATTTGGCAGCATAAAAATCTGGGACTGGTCCGGTTATGTCGACTATCATTAAAGATTCAAAAATAAGCACCGCTTTCTTCACCAGATAAATCATTGTTGCTAGCTCCGACGCTTCAGAAACTTCGGTTCTACTTTTAAAGGAAATCAGCTGATATGTGAGGTCAACTAAGGCAGCTCTATTCAAAATTTAATGCTTCAACTCTGCATGACTCATCGAATGAGCAAGGACAGGCAATGTTGGAAACTCCTGAGCTTAAAGATACGAGGTATTCATATTTTTTGAGAGTCTCAGTACCATACAAATATGTCAAAGGAAATTAGATACTTGTAAGTATGTAGATCTGCGACAAACTACCGCTAGCCCTTTTCTCATAAATTTTCTGTATGATGACGTAAAACGTACATAGGTGTCTTCCCACGAATATATCATTCTCACATTGTTCATATATAATAATTCTAAATAAAAAATGTATTGCCGAATAGACTCAAAAAATCAAAGGAATGTAGCAGTGCGGGCACAAGCCGGGGCGCCCACAAGTAAACTCAAAATTTGCTTTTGAATTTAACGCGCCCATTCGTATTCTATTGGGCATGCTAGCTATTAAAATCATGCAACAAACATACATCAAACATACATACACACATTTAAATATAAATATGTTTGCTTTGTACATCTTTGTTTGTACTCCTATTGTATATGTGATCGCAAGTACTTTTGTTGTTTTTGCTGTTGTCGCAAATGGTACCGTCTAAAAATGTATGGTACGCTTCTACACTTTTTTTGCGCTGATGGCTCAGTATTTGTTGTTGTTAATTTTGCAAAATATGCGAGAATTTTTATTTTTAGTACTATTTGCCAATACTAAAAGGTTTTCATGCACCAAACGACCAACTGACGTCGAAGTTATAATTTTTGTTAAGTATTTTCCAACTTCTTTACTTACTCCATTCGTTGGCAGGTGCCAGTTTGCTCACGATTTCCTAAACGCCTTACTTATAATATAGTACGTACTTAAATTATGTATGTACATGTGTGTGTGTAGCACTTTGTAATCACGCAAACGTTAATAAAACGCTTATCAATTTAGCATTTCAAGTACCAACAACAATGCCATGAATACGACTTGTCGATTTGTTTATAATTCAATGAAAATGTGAGTGCCAAAAGCACGCGTCGCGCACACTACACACAGATTAATAATATGCATTCATATGGACATACATATATACATACTTCTGATATGGAAGTCACTCTTTAGCTCAGCAAATTGTTCGATTATTCCACTTTTTGCTTTAGTTTGCAAAATAATTTAAATGAAAATTGTAATTTTGCAATTTTTTTCTATTTTCTTTAATTTTTTTTTAACAAAATCGTGTGATGTTGATAAAAACAATAAAAAACGTTAACTTTGTTTTCACCGAAGCTACTGATGTCTTTCACAAATACAAAAGGCTCCTCACGAGAACTTGATTCTGATCGTTCTGATTTTATGGGAGTTATATGCTGTAGTGCTTCGATCCGACCGATTTCTTCGAATATTGAAAATTTGTCTTAGGTCAAATTTCGTGAAAATATTTTGTCAAATGAATAACTTTTCCAGGAGCTAAATTCCGATTGTTCATTTTATATGGCTGCTATATGCTATT